>JACXGM010000134.1:0-59575 GCA_016801145.1 Umbra pygmaea
GGGGGGGGGGGGGGACATTGCCTGTCTGTAACATTGGGTGGCGGGACATGCCCCCCCCCCCCATCCGCCCTGTTCCTACGCTCTTGGATAAATCATACATTATTTAAATTATGGAATTGTAAATTTGGGCAAAAAACAATCATGGCCAGAGAAATCGGCTACATTTAAATACCGTAATAATTTCCCTTCACTGAGATTATGAGAACGATAGGGCAGGAGATGACTCCACAAATGTTTACTTTTGTCATAGCAGCTGTACTTCAACAGAAACAGTAGATGGCAGAAGAACCCCTGTCTGAGCACAGAACGATTGCGCAAAAAGAAAATGCTGACGTGAATGACGTAATCAAACCTCGCTTCAGTTGCAGTCGCTTGGCGAAAATGGTGGCTGGATCAGAACAACAGGGCCACAGAGCTGGCGTATATAAACAGAAAAACAAAGGACATAAACATGGAAAGCATCGGACGAAAGGGGAAGTTGAACGGGAATGCAAGGGTATGTTTGTCATGTAGGAATGCGGCCGTTTCTGCCGCTGCGTAGAAGTAGCCATGGAACGCACATGTTCAGAATGCCGACCGCACAACACGTGCTTCGGTTTTGGTTCAGAAGTTCGATCTCTGGCCATAATGAGGATAGTGGATCACGGGAACTCATTACGTTTCATGTCATATCGTTAGTTGATCCCCCTATAACAGGTTGGCTTTCTTTTAAGGGGATCATGTAGTGTTCCAGGACGGAAGTAGCCTTTTTATTCCATGTATGTTTTATCTAGCTTGTTGCTTCCTTACTAAACGAAGCCTTTCTTTTTGGTGGATTAGAATCAGAGACCTTTAAGCCGAGACCGATGGCCTAACAGTACATCTAGTACAACAGATGCCGCAGCTGTCATTGCCGGAGTACAATTGTTTGACCAATTTTTTTACACTAAACTAACTCTAAATGAATGTTAGGGTTACCATTAGCTTTGTGATTAACGTTCTAGATTACCTTCTGTCCTTTATATGCAGTCGCCCATTCACAGCCAAAAGCCAGATTTGCTAACAAGTGACTGTTTACTTTTTAACAGGCCACATTTTTAATTCACAATTTCCAGCAAGGAATAAACATTCAGAAAAGAATGACGTTGTATCTTGTCCCAATTTCTGTAACTGTTGTATGTTACTGTACAACTTCAAAATTCCAAATTAATCCGCAAAACATTGTTACTTTCAACGCAAATAGCCATGGTCGTTACTCGTTAACTGGTTCAGTTAATTTAATTTAACAGCACTTCATTTTACGATGTGACAAGGATAGTCACTTAACATTTTGTGTCTGTCAGTTCTCACATCAAGGTCTGGTGACCTGACATTCTTAAGTTTTCCATTACATCAGCTGTGATTTCTGTGATTTGTAACCGTGCCTCATACTGCCCCATCAATCCAGATCCATCATTTCCCTTTGATGTCATTTCACACAGGTAGAGTTTCAGTAACAGCTCTCACAAAGAAACGGAAGAAAGTGGCTAAAAAGATTGAAAGAAGACACAATGCTAACCAGCAGCGGCGGAATAAGAAGGATCTGGTGAGATGCTCTTGCTTTTGACAATGTCACTTTGTAACAACTTGGTACCAGATAAAAAAATGAGGCAAGGCTTAGATTTGCACACCAACACATAGTGGTTGAGGAAATCAGACTGGTATTGCTGTCTTCTCTGAGCTTACCTGTGCTATCGGTAATCCTGCATGTGTCCAGGTTCTGACTGAGAAACGGCGTCTGGGCAGCAGAGATGGCCCTCCACACTTGGTGGCGGTCGTGGCGCTCCATGCCGCCGTAGATGCCGTGGCTGTGTTGAGGCTGCTGCAATGCGAGGGGGCTGGTGGCTTGTTGCGCCAGGAGGGGGGTGTGTGTGGTGTCAGTGACAGCTTTGGCCTTGTCATGCTCCGCTTCAAACAACGGTTCACCTTTCTCCGTGCAGACACAGGTTACTCACCAACTTTACTACAACACTATATACAGTAATGAACACTACAGTTTTATATAGATAATATGCTAATCCTGAAACAAAACGTGTGTATATGCAGGAATAAACATGCCTACACCAATCAGCAATAACATTATGACCTAATATTGTGTAGGTCCCCCTTTTGCCGCCAAACCTGCACCCCATACGCAACAAACTGTGATGCACTGCGTGTTCTGACACCTTTCTGTCAGAACCAGCATGAACTTTCTCAGCAATTTCAGCTACAGTCCATTTTTCCTGTTCTAACACATTAACTTTGAGGACAAAAAAGGAAAATTAGCAAGCGTAAAGATTTGAGCACCATGGACAAGGGCCGAGTTGACTGGGTCAGAGCATCTCTAAAACTGCAGCTCTTGTGGGGTGTTCCCAGTCTGCAGTGGTCAGTACCTATCAAAAGTGGTTCAAGGAAGGAACAGCTGTGAATCGGCGACAGGGTCATGGGCGACCAAGGCTCATTGATGCACGTGGGGAGCGAAGCCTGGCCCGTGTGGTCTGATCCAACAGATGAGATAGTGTAGCTCAGATTGCTGAAAAGGTTAATGCTGGTTTTGATAGAATAGTGTCAGAAAACAGTGCATCACACACAGTTAGTTGTGTATGGGGCTGCTGTTTTGCTGCAAAAGGGGGACCTACACAATATTAGGCAGGTGGTCATAATGTCATGGCTGATCGGTGTCTGACTGTACTGAACAATGTGACAGCAGTCTGTCATTGAATGTTAAGACTAGTACCAGTCAGATAACATGCTTCTGACTTTCTGCTCTCCCGTCTCTCTAGCTGACATGCACACCTTACTGGATGTGGTGAAGGTAGCAGACAGTCTGGTGTTTGTGCTGGAATCTACCGAAGGCTGGGACAGCTATGGAGATTATTGTCTCTCCTGTATCTTTGCACAGGGCCTGCCTGCCTATGGTGAGCTTCAGTACATGCCAAAAAAAGATGCACAGTTCTGTATGTCATCTAACCTGTCCTATGCTGATTAGCCCTTTATCATCAGTATAACATAGATACTGTACAAATTCAACTAGTCATATTTCAACAACCCTTCTCTTCTCCCTATCTCCATGTCCCTCTCTGGTATTTATCCTGCACCTCTCTGGCCCCCAGCTCTTGTCTGTCAGGGTGTGTCAGACCTGGCTGTGAAGAAGCGGGTGGATTCACGGCGGGTTTTGGCTAAGATCTCTGAGGTCCGCTTCCCCGGGGCGCGCATCTTCCCCCTGGATTCAGACCAGGACGCCACATTGCTCGTCAGACACCTGGGAACACAGAGACAGAAAAAGCTGGGCTTCCGCTCTCGTCGCCCTCACCTCCTGGCTCAGCATGTCTCCTACACCCCAAACAGCTCAGAGGGCGGGGCAGCCCCTACAGGCCTTGGGACCCTGCGTGTGTCTGGGTATGTCCGAGGCTGCCCTCTGCAGGTGGACAGGCTGGTGCACATTTCTGGGTTTGGAGACTTCCAGCTCAGTCAGATCGATGCACCCGTAGACCCATTGCCTCTCAACTCTACAGCTCCTCGTTCTACCAAACCAGGGAAGGAAGGAGATGTAGACATGCAGGTATGTCTTGAGTCCAGGGTGCCACCCCATGGTCATGTGGCAACCCTTTTTTCTTTTAGTTTTTTTTCACGTAAGTCAAAAATATTTGAGATGTGTATCAGTTGAAGTGTCACGGGGGGTTAAATACTAGAGGTCGACCGATCGGATTGGCTGATTAATTAGGGATAGTTTTGAGTTTTCAAAATAATTACATTTACTGTAATAAATAAGCAGAGATTTATAACTTATCATCAAATCAGCCTACATTACATTAAGTACTTGCACCAAGTATATAGAGTTTCTGACTGACCACTTTCTTCCATGGTACAAATACAAGAACCATGCTTTCTGTAGCAAAGTAATATTCATGCATGACAATGCACCATCTCATGCTGCAAAGAATACCTCTGTCATTGGCTGCTATGGTCATAAAAAGAGAGAAACTCATGGTGTGACCTCAACCCTATTGAGAACCTATGGAGCATCCTCAAGCAAAAGATCTGAGGGTGGGAGGCAGTTTTCATCCAAACAGCAGCTCTGGGAGGCTATTCTGAAATCCTGCAAAGAAATTAAAGCTGAAACTCTCCAAAAAAGTTGATTGGATGCAAGATTTGTGAAGGTGGTATCAACGAAGGGGTCCTATGTTAACATGTAACTTGCCCTGTTAAGATGTGTTTGATTGAAATAGCTTTTGATTTCAGTTAATATGACCTCCTTAATGCTGCAAATTTAACAAATGACCACTTTCAGTTCTTTACAACCTATAATGTGTTTTGAGACTCTATTGTGTGTAATAATTTGGAAGGGTGCATTTTGAATATTTTTCGTAAAAAAAAAAAGCTGTTTTCATTGGGTGGTTTGTTCAATGAAATTTTACTTATACCCTAACGGTTGGTGACTTTAAAATTATACTGACTGTCATTTGCATTGACTATTTAGGAAAATCGGTGTAAAATATAATTTGCAAAATAATTTGGAACATGGTGTATAAGTCGCTAGTGTTCTCAAACATGGTTTTCAAAGTTTTTCTGACCTTGAGTTTAACAGCAAAAAGGAATGATTTTACTCAACCGTGCGACAGTGGTGAAAAGAGAGCATTACATTCTGACGCCTTGAGCAAGTAGTTTTGATCATATGCTTGGTAGTTTTCAATGTTATTTTTTACAAGCTTATCTACAATTTCCTGTAGGCAAATCCCCACTTTCTGAGGCTGTGCTGTATTTCACAACTGTTCTCTGTACATTTCAGGATGGTGGTGTTGATGAGGTGGCGTCAGTCCGTGTGCTGATGAAGGCAGACCCTGCTCGTGTGGAGAGTCTCCAGGCTGAGGCAGAAGTAGACCCCATGGATGGGGAGCAGACCTGGCCCACTGACACTGAACTGCTGGAGGCTGAAGGTAAAAGGAGAGAGTTGAATTGTGGTCTCAGGTCTCTTGTTGACACCCATAGTGTGGATACTCTGGACCATTTTGTGCCAACATATTTCTTTTGTAATTTTCTCTCTGTTTACACTGTCATTAACATGTTCCACTCCACTATCCTTTACCCAGAAGCCAGAAAGCTCAAGCGTGTGATCAAGGTCCCTAAGGGTACGTCCGACTACCAGGCCACGTGGATTGTGGATAAGGAGGAGGAGGAGGAGGAGGAGACTGATGAGGATGAGGATGAAGATGAGGACGAGGATGCAATGATGGATGAATCCATAGATGGAGAGGACCTTGACTCTCAGTTGGTGAGTTTGATGCACCCCACTGCCTGAGGAACTCTATAGGCTGCTGATGTATGCCATTAACTCACAGCGAAAACCAGAGTATGTGAGTGGAGCAAGGAGCAGAGCGGAATCAGTTCTATCCAGTAGCGCTAACTTTACATTGTCAGGGCATGCCCAGCCTAATGAGCCTATACCTGTGTATGGTACTTCCCTGGCTAGTGCGTTGTTAATCTGTCATGGAGTTTGCTGAATACTTTAATAAATAAACTGACATAGAGGTGCAAAATCAAGATTATGTACAGAACTGAAAGGTACCAAGAGCAGGAGAGGGAGCGCGGCGATGGTATGGCCACGACTAAAGAGTCTTTGAGGAATATGAAAATATGATCGTGAAAATACACATGCGAAAAGAAAGGAATGAGGTGGGTAGCTACTGGTTAGACAAAACATTTAGTTAATTCTCGTTGTATTACATCATAACACATGGTGTCCGCAGGTCCTTAAAAAGTCATAAATAGTCCTAATTTAGTTTTCCTGAATTTAAGGCCTAGAATTGTCTTAAAATGTCTTAAATCTGTTTTTCCAAGGTCTTAAAGAATTGCGACATTCGTACTATTTTTGTTCTGTTATATTTTGTCAACAAAAGCCACAATCTTTCTGGTCAACATTTTAGTTAGCAGACAGATAATAGGTGATTCAAACAACATACTAACCACATCCTGGTCCTAGTTCACCGATAGGGGATATTCTGTTAGATTTTTGTCTTTTACCCTGGTTTTATCAAAACCTCCAAAGAGGGGTAGAGATTTTAAGTGAAAGTGGGTTGTCTGCTGGTGGCCGATTTGAGTCAAGTCCTGTGAGCTAAGGGTGGGGTGAAGTAACCAGTTTATACCATCCAATGCATCTAGTACTAAAGCTTGCTGATTCGGCATCTGGTACCTGATTCTGACAGACTAATTGAAGACTGAGAATCAATACAACAGGATAGCTAGTAGCTGTATATCGACTGTTTGTGACTTTGGATATTAACTAGCATAAGTGAAGGAGAGAAATGCAAGTTAAAATCAGGAAAACAGCGTCTAAGCTACTGGAGCCATGTGTTTACTAGTGTCGTTCCGATACCAACATTTTGAGTTCCATACCAATATTTGCTTTGGTACTTTGGTATCGATACAATGGCAACACTGGTAGCCAATAAAATCGTAAAAAACATTGTTGCTGTCTTGCTGGACAAACTACTTCATGATAGTCAGTGTTTCGAGCCTGAATATGGCTTCTCTGACTTTGCCCGGACCTCCAGCACAAGGCAGCGGAAATTGATGTAGCGCTGCCTGGGATTTGTTATAGATAATTACTTACCTTGCCACAGAAGTAATGGGGAAATTAAATAAAAACACTTCAAATCATAATTTTATTTAACAATTATACCTGTTTAATGTCCCATCTGGCCTGACCCTGCTTATTGTTAAACAAACCAGTAGTAGAATACAGGGTGTTGTGCTGCTGACTTCATTCGGCATCTTGGTTAACTAACAAGGTCAACCAAATGACTCACCACCAGCTCCTGACCTCTGTGAGCATGCTCAGCTGATCTGGGTAACTTTATAAGCACCTTCATAGTAAAAAATGATGGATCTCCATTTTCTCCTAATTTACTTTTTATTTACAAATACTGAAGTGTATTCAACTGAAAAAAGTTTCAACAGTATTAATCGAATTGAAAACCTTCCTCCGATTATTTCTAAATATTCCAAGAGCCTTATGTGTATAGAGTATATACGGTATACCACCCAACCCCAGTCTGAGTTGATGTGGGGTGATGTGCTGGAATTGTCAAGAGGAAGCAGCTCCGACAGAATGGTGGCTGCCGGAGAACAAAATGGTGGCTGCCAGATGGTTTAGTGTGTGGTTGCGATTAGGTTTGGGATGGAACAGAACAGTGTATACGTGACCCGTGGTTAGTGCACACTGCAGCAATGCACCACTGTTTGTTTTCTCAGTGTCTGCCTCTAGGCTGTAGTGCCAGGCTGCTCACCGTGGCAACAATAGTGTTTGGAGCAGGGGTCCCGAGAGAAGACTCCCTGACTTCCTGCTCCTTGGACACAACTTCCTGTCTCGACCAGGGGAGGGGAAAGCCATTTATTTATAACAGCCATGCTTGAAAGTAGGGGGAAGTTCTTCTACGGCGAAAAGGTTCAGCACAATTTATTTTCTTTAATCGTTATTAGCATTCGTTTGATGTCGCGGTTGCCGCACAGGATTTAACATCTAGGAGATGTTAACAATGGGGGAAATGGTGCTGTGGATGACCGTTTTTATTCATATTATTGCAGCTGGGATTGTTCTAAAGGTTGTGAATGGGACACACGCTGAGTGGATTCTCCTTATCTATTTGTTGTTAACTCGAATCGCTCTTCTGTGACAACCACGCGTACATTTCTGCTTCCTTGGGCAAACATGTTGGCCCATTATTGAAAATTAGGTATAAAGGCAATTACTCCTCACTGTGACCAGTCATTTGTTCTTGACACTCTCCTTTGGTAACCCCAGCCATTGCATGTGGTTGAACCCATTTCAGATCTAGAACACATGATTGAACTTGTCAATTAATCAAGTGTTTAATTTCTGATTGGATCCAAGAGGAACCACTACAATATTTGGCATTAATTTCTAGCTCTGCAAGAGTCTTGTCCAGTCTCACTACTAGGGTTGCACATTTTGTGGAATATTCAGAGGTGAAAACCTTCTATGGGAATTAACGAAAATATATGCAAATTAATATTAATGTTGTTTAAATGTTTTTTGCAGTGGATGTGGAGTGGCTTACATAAGTATTCACCCCTTTAGATGTTTCCAATTTTTTTTGTGACAACCTGGAAAGAAATGGCAGGGCCTGACATGTAATTTTTTTATTAACATGATTGAAATGCATGTCTGTATTTTTGGGGGAAAAAAGTACATTTTAATTGTTCCCTTGTATTCGGGATGGCACCAAGGTCAGGGCATTAAACGTGCAATATGTAATTTTTGGCCGCCAGGGGGCTCTCAATCAAAACGATAGCAAAAGATGTACTTGGATGACGTCGGGAGGTTGCGTGGGATCATGGGTTTTGTTATCGTCGTCAATGACAACCTTTCAATCTAGCGTCTCCGGCAGAAAAAATGTTCACTGACAAAGTAATATATTGTTAAAAAAATTATAACTTTATTCACGTTATGTTTGGCGGCTCCCTGGAACTTAGAACAACTAGAGCAGTCACAGGTTATATGACGCCATTTACGGGCGACAAAACGAAACGTCCCGTGTCTTCGAATTATATTCCAAATTTCTCTGGATTTGAAAGTTAGTGGAAACATTTAGGATAATGTAAGTACACAACTAAGAAATATATATAATATATGTGTAGTGATGTTTGCTTTTAATGCAAAGTATGTATTTTGTTATTGTTTTGATTGATATTACATATTGTACCTTTTAAGGCCATCTAGTAAAAATAGCCAACTCAATTGCTCATGAAATCAGCAATTCAACTCAATGTGAAGTGCCATCACATTTACAACAAGGCCTCAAACAAACATTTTGGTCACACTGGCAAGTACTACTATAGTCACTCACACACAGATTATTTAGCCAACATAATTTCGTTTTGATGCATATTGCACATTTTCTGTTAATCCAATGAACCTAATTTCACTACCAAAATATTACTGTGTCTTTCAGTTATTTGATAGATCAAAATTAAATTGCTGATCCTAACACTCCCTCAGATCTGTAATACAATAACATTATATAGCCTAATCTTATCATATTCACATAAACTCCCTCACATCTGTAATATACATTTTGTCCTTGACATTTTCTATGTTGACTTCATCTAGCCTACTGGGATGTAATACTGGGGAAACTTTTTTTGATCAGAAACCCATTAAAATATGCACCATGTCAAGTGTGTTTTTGTTAACAAGAAAGCATTCGCATTTTTGTTCAACGCATTTATCTCCAATCTGAAACAAGTAATGCTTAAGGTAGCCTAACAACAAATGAAAAAAATGTGTTACTTGTTTGACAATTCATTCAACACAGTGGCAGGGGGAGTAGGCAATGTCACCAGCCAATGTGAATATACCCGCATTTGGCATGTGCTAATTTCCAAACCTGACTTGTTACAACATTCATGTAACAACAACAACAACAGGCATGAAATTAAAAAATTTCAGAAATTGAGAAACATGGTATGAAAAGTGTCACTAAAGAAATACTCTCTCGGGCAATGCTTCTGAATTCTCGTTTCTGACGCGCTCACTCTATTTCAGACAACGTTTCACACGCAGTTGAATAAAAGACGCAATAGGTTTGTCAAACTATTAAACGCGATGACTGCTTGAAGTCTGCCATGCATCAACATCACCAGTCGCTGGGTATCTTCCTTGGTGATTCTCTGCCAGGTCTGCACTGCGCTTAGGTCTGCACTGCGCTTAGGTCTGCACTGCGCTTAGGTCTGCACTGCGCTTAGGTCTGCAATAAAAAAATGACCCTACTGTTTGCTTTAGGATACTGCCTCAGGTTGTGGCTCAGAGGAAGAGGAAGATGAGGAGGAAGAGGAGCTGTGTTCCACGTCGAATAAGGGTGGAGCAGACCAGTGCTATGATGAACACCTGGATGAGGCAGAGGAAGGAGAGGGGTTGCAACGCTACCGAGAGGCTCGGGCTAACGAGATGTTTCCAGATGAAGTGGATACGCCTTTGGACCAGCTGGCAAAGAACAGGTAAGGGGCAGGGCCATTGGAGCGTGTATTCCCAAACAAACATCTGCTATCTTAATAACAGAGCTTATTTATAACAGACCAGAAAAACAACTTCTGGACAATCTTAAATTACATCTTCTTTCCATCCTTGAATTTCTAAATGTGTATATATGGCCCTTGAACCAACAAGTTTGCTCACCACTGGTGTAGCTTATACCTTATGCTAGTTTAGTTTTAAGGTTTTACTTTAATTTTTTATTTAATTTTTTTACTGTGAAGAGTGCATGAATCAACATTTGTTTCGAATTGGTAGTACAATAAAATTTAAAGGTACTATTTCTAGAATCTGAGCTGTAACAATGGAATTACTTTCCCTTTCCTGCTGACCAGCTTACCAATGTATTCCTTAATATTTAAAAAATCAAAAACTAGTTTCATGGCATAATGGTTCCCTATGCGGTGCTTTGTAACAAAAAAGAACACGGCCTAAAATTAATATATTACATGAAATACGGACTGTAGGGTGCACATTGACCAACTCTTGAGCAAGCAGAAATCGTCATTACCTCAATTGAATTCCCATTGAAACTGCCCTTTTATTTTTTAAATCTCATTAAATATATGTTTGGCAGCTTTTGGACACTGCTTACTTAAAGTAGTTCTGTTTTCACTCTGGAATTCTACACAGTGCATCTTTAATGTAGTTTGGTGCAGTTATATTTTTGTGTAATTCTGTGGATTTTAGAGGAACAGGTAGTTTACCAAAGGAGCAAAGTGCAAAAAGAAACTTTAGCAATACACAAGTGTGAATTTGACAAGCTGTACAAACTGTGCTCTGCTCATTTGTATGGGGGCCATTGTTAACCTGATTGATTTCAGTCTACAGCAGTTGTTAATACAGGTTGTCTGCAAGTCCTTAAAGTCTTAGGGCCCTATTTTAACGATCGAAGCCCACAGCGTGAAGCGCATGGTGCAAGTGCACTTTGGGTGTGTCCAAATCCACTTTTGCTAGTTTGGTACCAATTGAGTATTAAATTAAATTTAATCACCCGTCTGTAAATTTAGACTTAGGAAAATGATGTAGGATGTGATGTATTTGAGGCATTGCTTTCCAGTCATTTACCTGATCTTGACCTCTGGACAAAGATTTAATATTTCCTTTACCAACAGGGGGAGGAATGGGGCAGGAATGCACCAACATGTCTGAAAAATCTGGGTGTATGTAATAGACAATGCCTTGGAGTTGCTAACGCCCAACCTACTTTCCAGGAAGACTGTGCCCTCATTATTACTGAGCTATACATTGACGTTGCTAATTTCCTGTATTTTCAGGTTCCAGCGCTACAGAGGCCTGAAGAGTTTCCGCTCATCCCCCTGGGACCCCATGGAGAACCTGCCTGCAGACTACTCCCGGATCTTCCAGTTTCAGAGCTTTGACCGAACGCGCCGCCGCATACTGGCCGAGGCTGCAAAGGAGGAGGAGGGGGCCATGGTAAGTTGCTGTGTCCATGTGAAAGCCTGTTTAATCCTGGCCTGACTCTGCCCGCGTCCAACAACCATGCTGTCCTCTGAACTTCAGGTGGGCTGGTATGTGACCCTTCATGTAGTGGACGTTCCCCCCGCTGTGATGGAGGGTGTCCAGGCTGGCAGGCCTTTGGTACTGGTGTCCCTTCTTCCACATGAACAGAAGGTAAGTACCTGGAGGAAAATCTTCCTTGAATGTCTACACTAAGAATTTAAACATTCTGAGGCATGTATGTTTTTAATAATACGGAACAAGGAGGTAATACATTTTTTTTAACCAACCTAAAAGTCCAGGGGCCTTATTTTTATTACAGTCTTACAACCTTTACACACTAGTAAAAGAGCACCATTGATAAATACCACTGGTCCAGTTGCTATTTGCATTCACCATATCCCTAATTAATCAAATATTTGATGAAACATTTCAGGATGTAGGTTACTCAAAAGGAACTAGAGGCAATGTTAATACATTTTGAATGACTCTGTCTTTTTGAATAAAGTCCTGCTGTAGAATGATCAGCTGAGTAATATTTTAACCGGTGGATATCATTGTAACGACCCTAACAAAACATTTTGTAACGTGGTTAGACATTCTTCCACACCCTGACTCGTCTGGTTGTGTTCCCTTGGGTCTACTTAGATGTCAGTTATGCATTTGCTTGTGAGGAGACACCCCAGCAACACAGAGCCCATCAAGTCTAAAGAGGAGCTGGTGTTCCACTGTGGCTTCAGAAGGTTCCGGGCCTGCCCTATATTCTCCCAGCACACATCAGGTAGGGGCACTTGATTATAATGTGGATTGCTGTTGAATTAAATATGAATGTGTAACAAATATGTTCACACTGGACTGGCGTCATGGATGTTAATGAACATTCGTCACATAAGCGTTAACAATGCATGCGGTATCAGTTACATTTGTTTTCTCCACGTTTAAAGCCAGTAAGGTTTGTGTTGTCTAACGTATGTTATCTAACCACGTCCAGCCGACAAGCACAAGTTGGAGCGTTTCCTTCGGCCCGATGCCCCTACTGTGGTTTCTGTGTATGCCCCTATCACGTTCCCCACTGCTGGCGTACTGGTCTTCAAACAGAGAGAGAATGGTGAGTGCAGATAGACTAGTGATTGGATTCTCTGTCGTATTCTCATCGGTCAGGATGTCTCCTGTACTGTCTGTTTTAGCATGCATTTAATTTGCTGTATCCCCAGGCATGCAGGACCTGGTAGGCACAGGCACCCTGCTAAGCTGTGACCCCCAGCGTGTGATACTGAAGAGAATTGTGTTGAGTGGACACCCCTTCCACATCAACCGGCGCTCTGCCGTTGTCAGATTCATGTTCTTCAACAGGGGTGAGGCCCTGGCGCTGGGCACGCCGTCTAGTCCTACAACACCACATTTCTCACAGTTTACGGCCTAAATGGCTGTTCTTCTCTTTAGCAGTATTGTTCTATTTAGCGAATCAGGGTAATTTGTCACAGAAGTCAGTCTTAATACAGAATTGAAAACAAAGGAAGTGACCTAGTTATTTTTGTTATCGATCTTGTCTTTAACTGTGCTCTGTTCTGTTTTCTCCCTGAAGAGGATATCTTGTGGTTTAAACCAGTCGAACTGAGAACCAAATGGGGCCGGAGAGGACACATCAAAGAGCCCCTAGGTACAGAGAAAAAACTACATTTTTTGATTTGCCTTAAACCCAAGTTGTTGCATTCTTTTGGACAATTACGTACATGCCTTACCTGAACTCTTATTTGGGTGTGTTTTCCAGGTACACACGGACACATGAAGTGTGTTTTTGACAGCCAGTTGCGGTCTCAGGATACAGTCCTGATGAATCTATTTAAGAGAGTCTACCCACGTTGGACATATGACCCCTATGTGCCTCAGCCCCTACCCTGGGTCAAGGGAGAAGAGACTCAGTTGCCTGATGATTTTGACATGGACTAAAAGGAGCTCTGTTGGAAGAGGTGTTATGTGAGTGTTAGTGTGTAAAGATTGGACTGTGGCAATGGCATTTTCACTCCAAGAGCCTTATTGTCAATTCTGTTAATTAAAAACAACTGGACCATATATTGTTTGTTTATTTTGTTGGAAAGTGTCTGTGTGGTCCAGTTTGTTCATTTTCTTGCCACTAGATGGCAACAGTGTATGAGTGTTTGTTGCAGTGATTGTGATAACGTGTGGAATTGAAATAATTGATTGAGCCATACGGTACATTTCAACTTTCATGTACTCAAACAAACGAATGTGACGACTACATTGGTTGAACTGTCTTGTCACACCATGTTCCATCATTTACTTGATGCACTGGTGACATTTTGCCAGTAGACTAAATTAGTTCCAGAGTACAATTAGGTTTATCAAGTGACAAATGAAATGGGCTGAGACTGACATAGTAGGTATTTACTGTACATGTATTTTTACAAGACAACCGACTTTGTCCTCCACACATACAATCTGTCAGTCAACTTTCCAATTTCAAGCACTAAACGGGGCGCTGTTTTGATTCTCAAAAGAAAGGCAGGGACTGGTAAAATTGTTATCTTGTTCCTAGAAAATTCCTTCTAAACCATAGCTTGTTAGATAGAGCTTTGCTTCAAACGTGGCCTATACAAATACCGCCAGAAATGGGCGGAGCGATAAGCATTGTCTCAGCAGAGTTCTGTGAGGAAGCACAGCAAAATTCACAAAGTGGTGATATGCGGTACTGCGTTTTGTACTGAGATTGAGCCCAAAAAGTGATTTCCAATGCATCCTTCCATAGAGAAGTCTGAAACTGACACTTGTTAATTCGTTGTGCAAATATATCATTTTGAGTTTTTTTAAGAATTATTTTTTGTTACTCAAATTTCTTAACATATTATGGTGTAAGTTCATTGGTTCACACTGGCTTGAATGCTAGTGTGCATGTAGTTCTGAGCAGAAGCTCAATGTGGAAATTACTTTCCTATAAGTGGATGTACCAGTTTGTATATTATGGTAAACAATACACTGTGTAGTTAAAATGTATGACAATGCATTGGATAAATCTGAACGTAACCAGTCTTCCACTAAACCGTCTCTATGTGACTGGTTTATATTCACATGTTAACTGGGTAAAGTTGACAAAAATTTTACTTTGCAAAGTCACTCCCAGAAGGCCAACTCTAATGTTCCTGGCGTGTATGCATTATGCATGGGGACAAGGTTAGTAAGAGTAGATACCATTTCTATAAAGGATAATCCACCGTTAGACAATGTGGGTAGTTTAGTCAGTCTCGCAAAGTAAGTGGACATGTAGACAGACTTGTTCAGATATAATTATGAACCAGAGCAATTATTTCAGAATTTTTCTCCTGAGAGTTTACCTCATCTTTTGAAGGAGCCAGCTGTTTGAGTTAATCTTTGATAGTTATTCTTCGTAACAATTATTGCAACCTTTTGTTTCAGAACTTTTTCAATCACATAAGTGATGTTTAGAAATAGCGCAGAAAGGTTCAGCCTGGAAACCAGAGTGAAGATGGTTCAGTCAGCATCAGCTGATGGCTGCACCTGTCATCAATCTAGTCCTCATTAGTAATTAAGTGGCCTATTAAGGCTAGTGCACTCAACTAACTCATTGTCAATACTTGTAGGTAGTCATGACGGACGTACATGTTGAGTAGAAGTAATATCAATACACCATTATACAATTGTGAGTTTTCCTTAAGTTATATAACCATATGCCAAGACTTGAGTCATGTGAATCAGCGTGTATGGTTGTATATCGTTATCATTTTATTCCTGTACTAAAGTGTTACGTCGTGGCTTTTCCTCTGAAATGGTTATCCTTGTTCAATTGAACCTTTAGATTTGTCTTCAAATTTGCGCCCACAACAATGCACAAAAAAAAGTTAAATTAAAACAAAAGCTTAAATTAAAACACTTCACTCATATCAGTGTGGCAGACGGAGGAATCAAATTCTGAGGGAATTCATTGAAATTCATTTTATATAAAATTCGAACCAGTAGCTGTACACCAAAACTTGGAACCAAGGTTTTTGAAGCCGTGATGCAAACTTAATGGTTGGTTCTGCCAGCCTGATATCAACATAAAATACTATATAAAATAGTGTTTTTTTCTGATTTAGAAGATTTGTTGGTTTTTTAAAATCGATGGCAAAACTTGAATATTTTTTTCTAGACATGCAGGGTTGCCAACTTTGGGTCGCGTGAGACTGTACAATTTTAGTGTCTGTGTGCGCGCGCGGAGAACATTTTTGGTAAACGTAACCGTGATAAAAAAATCAGTCCTTGTTTACTAGGTATATATGCAGATTTATGCAAAAGAAACAACTAATTGAATGGAAACACGCTTTTTATGCTGAAAGAGTGAGTCACGCCAGATGCGTGAGAACTGGCATTCCTGGACGGGATCCTCAAAACCGTTTAGCGCTAGAAGAATTTTGGAAAGTATAAAAAAAATGAAATATTGCACATCCGAAACCTTGTGTTTTTCTAAAATGCCTTAGCAAATAAAGAAGTTTATCTAATCCACAGGTGTCAAACCGGTTCCACAGATGGCTTAGTGCAGGGGTTCCCAAATCTCTCCTCGGGCCTCCCCGTACATGCCATGTTTTTGTTTTAACCCTGAAATGACACACCTGATTTAATGAATCAAAGGCATAATGTGTAGTTGACTAATTGAATCAGGTGTGCTAGTTTATGGTTAAAACAAAAACTTGGCATGTCCGGGGAGGCCCGAGGAGAAATTTGGGAACCCCTGGCCTAGTATATGCAGGTTTTCCCTCTTACATTCTATCAGACTGACCGATTAGGTCACTAATTGAAGGAAAAAAACAAACTATAAACGAGACCCCTAATACTCAAATCTGGCCCTCAAATCCAGATCCACTCTTTTTTCCAGAAGGCTCTGGTTCTAGTAGGGTAAGATCTGAGTATCCCTGCAGTAGACCCTCTGTGGAACTGGTTTGAAACCTGGGATCTAATCAAAGTATATTTGTGTTGTGAAATTGAGATTGTTTACAAAATAACACATCTATCCTTTTTTGACAATTTGAAAAGGTGAATATGGAGATATAAAAGATTATATAAATGATTTTTACGAGTTGCTAGGTCACGCCTAAAATGGCACTGTCAGACGTCCACCCGGGCAGAGCTTAGACGATTTTCCATCTCCCTCTGTTGGATACCTCTGCACTGTCGACATTCAACACCTGGCAGTAGTGATTGGCAGAACCATTGTTAAAAACACGAAAAACCTATTTTACTGTGATTTCTGTGTTGATACAGTGTGAATGATTAATAATGATCATTTAGTGGTTACAGGGTAGTGAAATCAGTTTGTGATAAAAGCACAAAATGTGACACGTGCAATCTGACAAGTTAAAGATCTGGAACTACCACAAAATTGGCACCTGGGAACTAAAATGTAATGCTTATACAGAGTTACCTTCCAGTCAGTGTCTCTTTACAAAGTTAAACTAAAGTTAAAACTCATCAAGTGTTTATAAATAGTGTTGTCGAAATACTGTGTTGAAGACATAACATATTTACAATTTGAAACATCAAATGTGACTAAATGTGTGATTTGTTTTTAAATACATGCACATTTTGTTGTGGTCATTACACCATATATTATTACTGATAAAGCTTTATTATAGACAATATGTATACTGTTTTGCAGTTTTAAATTTTGGAGCATAATAGGGTCAGAATGTTGTTGACACCTTTAGTGTTAATTAACATAGTTGACCAGGTTTACAGTGGTTTAACAGCTCTGCACAACACTCTTATACACCTACATAATACACACTAGTTCCCAGCTCTCCCAACTCCCTGGTGATCTCTGGGTGATGTTCAGCACCAGTCATACTCTCACAAAGAGATCATGACCCTTCTGTTGTTTTCTCCCTGGATCCCCAATGCTTAACAGTTTTACATCCCTCCCCATCTCATGCTTTGTGCTCCTCTGAGAAACAGTGATTTATGAATTGTGATATTTATCATAAAACTGTGCTCTTGCATGCTTGCAGCGCTATGATTCATCCGGAGGCTCTGTTGGGACGGCACCAGAGGCATGCCAATATGTCTGGGAAACGAGAAGGTGAACACTTTGGGTTGAGAAGAGGAATATGATCCAAGAAACAGATGGGATCAAAAGTTCATTGTGTACATTTTTTTGTACCGTGAATTTGATTAAAGAGGAAATTGTAAAAAAAATAATTCAAGTTAAAACAATCATACACGAGTAATACATCTTTATTTCCTTGGAGGGTACCCTGGGAACCCTAAACATTTTAGCTGAAACAATCCATTAATTTGGGATTTTTTTTTCTTCACTTGTAGTCTGGGTCAAGGACACTGGATGCTGATGTTCAAGTTTGGTTTATTTGTCACATGTCCAGGAGAATATCTTGTGCCAAGGCTCAGCAATGCAGTTGCAATAATAAGAAACAGTAAAAGTTCAAACAGTAATATATAATATTATTTAAAGGTAAGGGATGCCTATATACTGTACAGTCTGTACATGTAAATAATACCCTTACAACATGCAAATGAGAAGCTGTTCTCAGTCAACTTGCATGGTAAAATAAAGGTAAACCTAACCAATAACGGTGGTCTCTAATGGGTACACTGTTTTACATCCTTATTTTTCAATCAAAATTGTTACTAAATGATATTATGGGGAAGTTGCAGTTAAATTATCACTAGACTAAATGTCTATAATATACATATGAAAATCTATATATGTGCACATGTGCGGTAATTTGACGGGTACAATGAGAGATTAAGCAATTATCAATGTCCATTCTGGCTCTTCCCGGATCATATTTTTTTTATTTATTTAACCTTTATTTAACCAGGTGGGCACGTTGAGAACAATTTCTCATTTAAAACGGCGACCTGGCCAAGATAAAGCAAAAAGGTGCAAGTACAGACATAGTTACACATGAATACAAATACACAAGAATTACACAGATTGTAGAGTAAGGAGGTGGGGAGGTGGGGAAGACCCACAGGAATAGGTAGAAATGGCATCAAGTGTAATAGTCCATAACAACTAGAGGTAGTTAAGCAGTTAGAGATGGCATGGCAATTGTGTAATTGACAGTGAAAGAGAAATTGTCCATGATGTGTCCAAAAAAGAGTAATGTCCAAAGATGGTTTATAAAACCATGTTAGAAGTCGTCCATGTCATTTCACAGCTTGATGGTCTGTGGAAAGAAGCTGTTACGCAGTCTGGTTTTTCTTGACAGAAGGCTTCTGAACTGGTGGTGTCTGAAGGACCCGAGTGTTTGAAACAAGCCGTGGCTCTCTTTGCTTTCCTACGGCACCTGGTGTTGTACTGTAGGCATTTTCCCGGCAGGGCAGAGGGGATCTGATGATTTGTTCGGCTGAGAGTCAGACCTTCCGCACAGCCACGGTCAGCCATCTTTGAGTTTCCATACCAGGCACTGATGCATTCTGTCAGTGTTCTCTCTATGGTGCCCCTGTAGAAAATGGTGAAAGCTCTCTGGGAAAGGAAAATACTGCTATCTGACCAAAGTTTATGGTTAGGGGATTTGAATTGTGACTGACTAAATAACGTCCACTGGGCATTTGTTAATAAAGCTTTTAAAAGAAACAGCATTAACGCTCTCATCTCCTGTGTCACAGCCTCCCACCCTTGGCTGTACCTGTTTTGGTGGCTCCAGCCCTACCGACACCATGTTGGGAATTATTTCTGTTTACCCAGACATTTCAATTACGTAATTTCATCCACCCAATCGACTTGTCTATAGAAAATCATCTTACCCTTTAAAACTCCTTACATTTTGAAACATTACACCATAAATGAAATCTAACTTTTGCCAGCTATATTCACACATTATAACCCTCAACTTCAAATCTAAAATAACAGTTACAAAAATTCTGAACAATTATTAACAGATGTTATTAGTGAAATACCTGGTTTGGATAAGCGATCAGCCCCTTAGTGTAATCATTATAAACCTGCTCAGGTGCAACCAGTCACTTCCCAGATCAAACTCCATGCTAATTGCCACTACTAATTACTACTAGTGCATGGCAATGCAAATAATACACCATGGTTGGAAAGGTGCTTTCAAAAGGGCTCTGGGACAAAGTTGAGGAAAGGCACAAGTTAGGAGAAGGATACAAAAAGATTTCAAAGGCTTTAACTTTCCCTCTGAGTAACGTTCAGAGCATTTTGAAGAAATGGAAAGTGTATGGCACCACCAAAACCTTACCTAGAACGGGCCATCCCTCCAAAATGGATGACCGAGCCAGGAGGACATTGACAAGGGAAGCTACCAAGTGGCAAGTGGCAACTTTGAAGGACTTACTGGTACTTATGGCTGAGATTGGTTGGTTTGTGCTTGTGTCAACAATCTCACAAGCTTTAGACAAAGCTGGCCTGTATAACACTAAGAAAGAACCCTCTTCTGAAAAAGAGCCACACGGACTCATAGTCGAGGTGGAATGAAGGGATTGAAGCAAGACGCAGGATTTTCATTCCACCTTATATTTAATGATATAATAGATTGAATTGGTAGATGCCAAAACTGGATAAGGCTTAAAACTGGGCAACAGTAATGCCCAAAATTAAGTACATGCCATAAAGGCGCAAAACACAATATAAATGTGACTACGTATTTTATACATATAGAATATTTGTCTTCATAGGATGGCCAGTGTATCTAATGGTGTACGTAGTTGGTAATACTGGGAGCAATATACGTGGCAACATATCAACAACATACACCTTGAAAATGATACATTCTCTGTAATATCCATGCTGTGTGTGTATGGGGTTAGCAATCAAGGAAATGTGAAACCGGTATGAATTACTTAATGTGTAAATGATGTACAGCTATGTGCACACAGCAATGGATAGAAGTCCAAAATTATAATGTGACAGTAAATGTCTAGAATGTTCAGAAGGAGGCGCCAGGATCCCTGTAACCAGACCCTAGCACACAGCCATGTGAAGGGCTGTGACACACAGAGTCTTATTTTTGCAAAAAGACACTTGGAAGAATCCAATGCCATGTGGCTAAAGGTTTTATGGTCAGATGAGACCAAGATTGAACTTTTTGGACTTAACTGCAAGCATTCATTTAGTTGAAATCCAAACACAGCACACCACCCAAAACACACCATACCTATTGTGAAGCACGGTGGTGGCAACATTATGTTTTGGGGGTGTTACTCTTCAGCACGGAACAAGATAAATGGTCAGGCTGGAAGGGCAAATGGATGCTGCCATGAAAATTCTGGAAAACCTGCTCCCTCTGCTAGACAGCTGAAGATGGACAGGTGGTTCACCTTCCAGCACGACAACAACTCTAAGCTCACTGCCAAAAAAACGATGCAATGGCTTAAGGATAGAAAGGTGAATGTCTTTGAGTGGCCAAGTCAGATGCTTGACATAAATCCAATTGATAATCTGTGAATGGACTTGAAGACAGCAGTCAATCGCCACTCAAAAAATTCTGTAATGGAAGAATGGGCAAATATTCCACAATCTAGATGTGCAAAGCTAATAGAGACATATCCAAACAGACTGATAGCTGTAATTAAATCAAAAGGTGGCTTTATTAAATAATAAATCAATGGACTGATCACTTGTCCAAGTTCATTTTCTTTACATTTCTGAACTGTTGCTTTTATATGTTACTTGAATGTTGTAAGGCAGAATGTGTAAATAAAGCTGGAACCAAAAAAAATACATTTTTAATGGGTTTAGATTTCAGGCTGTGAGACAAATATTTCAAAGGGTTAGATAGGACCTGTATTTTCCTCTCTGTCACTCAATCCAACTGTCACTCAATCCAACTGTACTTACCTTACATTACATAATTATTAAACTTTTACATGATCACATGTAACATGTATCTTTATATAAAGTGTTAAAGTATAGCTAGTATAAAACTCTTGAATGCTAACATTTAACAATATGTCAATTAAGCATGCACAAAAATGCCACCTGCTAGCGATTAATGATTCTTATTCTCTGTAGAGAATATATAAAATCAATAAACAAAAAAAGTCTGAATTTAGTTGGCTTGAACAAGACATTTAAGCACATTTACACTGCTATTAACATGAAACAAAGAAATGTTCAGTTGTTTACACACAAACTGTGGCTTGGTAATGTGGAGCAGTCCAGCCGATAATTGGTGAAATGTATGTTTGGCAGCGGTGGGTGTTGGTCACAAGGGGTTAATGCAGCCTGATGTCTGACTGAGGCCTGCTCTGTTCACTGCAGGAATGTCCTGTGGTTCCCAGTTCACTGCCACCACACTCAGCTGGCTCCCACTGAACATAAAATGGGTGAGAGATTTTTCCATTGCATGATGATAAAGGAGGGGGGGGGTAGTAAAGGACAGAGAGATAAGCGACGACCCCATCCAGGGGTGATTTGAAAGAATAAAACCAGAGAAGGACGAAGAGAGAATGGAAAATGATTTAGAAAGCTGGTAGATGAGAATACGAGCTGTAGATGAAGAAACAGAGTGGAGAAATGGAGCAGTGTGAGAGAGAGGCTGAACGAGGAAATGTGGGCGAGGGCGAGCAAGAGTGGCTGGCGTTTATGGATAGCAGATGTGGCTCTGTGGGGTTTTGGCAGGGGCCAAGCGATCCTGAATCCCCGCACCGGCTGGGTGGCACCGGGGTGAGACGGAGGTCACCGCACCACAGCACACAGGCCATAAAACACTGGGAGAGGTAGGCAGGGATGAGAAGGGGGGTCTGGGCCTCAGACGCACATCAGCCTGGGACTCCAAGGCTGTAGAGGTGAGCGCATCCCATTCACAAACACATGCATTCTTTGGTTGGTAAGAAAACAATGATCACAGCCCAACAGAAACCTAGCAAATCTGTAACAATTTCAGTACATCAAACATGTAAGTAATGTTTCACATTGCTTATCTGATATGGATCAGTAATGCTCCCTCAGGGATTGGTTCTCCCTACAGTGAAACAAATCATTTGATAATGTGGGTGGAATGGGAATGTTCCGCCCTGTGATAAATACATGAGAGGACTGTTACAGCGGTGCTGGAAAGTGGGCTAACCACATGTGGTCTGTCCCATTTTTACACTCTTTTTCCTGCTTATCGATCTAACCTCAACATTTTAACACTGAACTTAGCAGACCAGGGCGGATCTAGGAATCATGGAGGAAATATCGTCCCTAACATTGCCACATTCCCAAAGATATTAACATGTATTCTGACCACAAGCGTTTTTCACCATCAAACACACCAGTAATTTTTTAGCTCTTTCTTGCCTTGGTGATCTTCCTCTGTCTCTCTCTCTCTCTCTCTCTTTCTCTTTCTCTCTCTCTCGCTCCCCTCTCCTCTCCCCTTAGCCGGGTCCTGACTCCCTGGTTCCTGGGGCCTGGCCAAGGCATGTGTCCCTGGAGGAGCCAGCGAGGAGATGGAGAGAGGGGGCAGCGAGGGGGCGCAGAGACAGGCTCCAAAACCACAGCTGCAGCAGCCTTCGTCTCCTTCTTCCTTCACTCTGTAAGGAACTGGCCTGGCACAAACCCCAGCTCTGCCATTAATCAGGGAGGCAGGGGTGGTTCAGCGTGTGTGCATGTGGCGGCATGTGCGTGTGTGTTTATGTGCATGTTTGTGTATGCTGATAGAGAGCTGGATGGAATGGGTCTGATCGTATGGAGACCAGGACCTCCCAACAAAGCTGAAGAGTTCACTCAGCGAGCGAAATGGGGAGGGAAGGAGGCGGACAGACAAAAGGTCTGGTTCACAGATTGGGACTGCCAGAGAGTACAACTGAGAATGACAGGATAGATGATCTCTGCTTTAGCCCCACAGAGACGTAGCTGTGCACCAGGCCTGTTCCTGGGTACTTCCAGAGTAGTGCTGTGGACCAGGTCTGTCCCTGGGTACTTCCAGAGTAGTGCTGTGGACCAGGTCTGTCCCTGGGTACTGCGAGAGTAGTGCCGTAGACCAGGTCTGTCCCTGGGTACTGCCAGAGTAGTGCTGTGAACCAGGTCTGTCCCTGGGTACCGAGAGAGTAGTGCCGTAGACCAGGTCTGTCCCTGGGTACTGCCAGAGTAGTGCTGTGAACCAGGTCTGTCCCTGGGTACTGCCAGAGTACTGCTGTTGACCAGGTCTGTCCCTGGGTACTGCCAGAGTAGTCCTGTGGACCAGGTCTGTCCCTGGGTATTGCCAGAGTAGTGCTGTGGACAAGGTCTGTCCCTGGGTATTGCCAGAGCAGTGCTGTGGACAAGGTCTGTCCCTGGGTATTGCCAGAGCAGTGCTGTGGCCGTCTTTTATGGCCACAAGCTACTTACCTTCCCGAGACCCGACAGGATTTGAGAAATACTTGGACAGTTTGAGAATGTTCACGCGCTCGCAGGAGGGAGCACATCAGGGACAAGACACAAGTATGTTTACGTGTGCGACCGGTAAGAAACTACAGACATCAGAATACAGGACAGACCTCAGAATAAAAGCAGTTCACCCAAAGGGCATGAGACCCCTGCCTGTCCCCCACTCACCACCCCCACCAAACACTTCTCCATCTCATGCCCCTCACCCCTCTCTTCCCCTGATTATCCAGGTGGGAGTGAAACAGGAAAAAAGCAAACTACTTCCAACCTGCTCCCCTCAACCCCCCAAAGGCCTCCCAGAATGCCTATCTGCTGACATCACTGAGCTGAGCCAGTTTCTCCCCAGCTCTCACTAGCACTGCCTGCTTCCTGCCTCGGTGATGTCACAACATATGGTTTTCAGCGAGGATCAAGCCGGAAAAGAGATTTAGTTGGTGGAGAAGAGCGGAGAGGCGTGTGGAGTGTTAGAAAACAAAAGGTCGCTCTTCCACAGTGTGTGCCCTGTGACTGGAAGGTAAAAGGTGATGTAAAAGTCATGGGGGGGGCTGTGCCACATGAGGCTAATGGGGAGAGACCTGGGAGTGGAGAAAACTCAGCAGACCGCCCAAGCACAGACCAGTCACACAATGAGGTCACCGAAATCCGCCTCTCACACACCGAGGTCACCAATGTGCACCTCAGTACCTAGCCACCTGTAGGTGGCGCCGGGGCAGCCTGGAGTTGGGGCAAGTCCAGCGGCATAAAGTCTCAAACTTGAATGTCAAATTTCACACATCTACAGTTTTGCACAGACATTTCGATACCCCCAATTTAGTCTTACCAAAGTGCTTACTATACAACATATAAGACCCATACCGTCCCTGTGTCATCATAACTCAACTGTGAGTATTTCTAATCTGGATATCATATGCCAAGATAATTGCTCATCCCCGACAGAGGGTGAACTAGAATAGCCATAAAACGACACACAACAGCTCAGTGCATTCAAATGACACGGCTTGAACGCCTATCCTCTAAAACTGTCGCAAAACTGCTCATTACGTTGAATTAAGAGTGTGTTGTGAGTCAACGTTCAGCATACCACTCAATCTCTGACTGCAGGGTTGGCTGTCCGGGGGGAGGGCCTGGTGTGTGTGTGGGGGTAAATCTGCATCTGCTGAGGGCTGTGGCCGTGTCCCTAGGGAGGCCAGGAGAGAGAAATTATGAAGATCTTGGCCCAGAGAGAGACAAAGACAAAAATAGAGAGTGGCAGACTGCCCTGAGAGAAAGTGCAGAGTGACAATGGGTTCATCTAGTCCTGGAGTTTGGGATAAAGATGTCACATACTAACTACTATGATGAACTGTTCCATACCTGCTCTGCTCTATAATGTCCTGACTGCTGCGGCCACCCGCCAGACAATAATGGAGCCATAATAACTTGATTGAAATGTTATTAGTCACGTGGTGCGCAAATTGAAACAAGGCGCTCTGACAGTTGGAGGGCTGGTGTCCTTGTATCTCCTCAAAACACACTTATATTTCTGTTATTCCCTGACTCAGCTTGGGTCCACATCCACGTTGATACAACCCACCTTTACGAGCAGATTGAAGCCCACAAAGAAATGTACATTCAGGAAAGACTTCTCTGTAGTTGACGACTAAAATGGAACTTCTTTCTTCAGCTGCCATTGAACACAGCGTATATATATATATAATACCTGACTAAGTGCTTTGACTTACTTAGGCCTGTGATCGGAAGAACACAAACTATCAGACTGTGAACTGGCCAAGACCCCAGAATATCAGTGTTTCAGGCTTGTTCTGCAAATCAAGGCCTTTCAGGTGTAACAGAAATATATTCAGCACTGACCATCTCCACATAGCAGTCAAATAATCAATGTTGGTTCTCCTCCGAGAACAGCAACATCTACCTCATTCTATATTGCAGAAAACACTTCTTGATCCATACAAAACCATGCTCGTCTGACAACAGGATTATTGTGGATGTGTGCTCTTCATACGTGCTCACCTCAATAGCTTCCAGGTTGACTAGGCAGTCACGTCTGGCAAGGAACACATCATATGAATAGCAAGCATTAAGAACATGTGTGCTACATTAAATTACATGTGCATTACATTTAGCTCAGGGTGTAAAATACAGAATGGACCAGAGTTTGTGGGGTAGCAGAGTGCCAAATTGTACTTTGTTGGTACAACCTGTAACCTTGCATTAACAGTGAATGTGAAAATGTTCTTGCCAGTTGCAGAATTCTGATACATACAATGGACCTGCTGCCAGTCAGTTTTCCCATACCTGTTTGCCTCCATCATGTGTACCAGAAGCCATCTCACCAAAGTCTTTCAAACTTGTCACCAAAAATAAGAATTTGTTCTGAATCTACATAAATTAGGATTTTATATTTTTATTTTCTTGAAAAGAAGCCTCCAAAACCACACAGGATGATACAAATGGCAGTCTGAGGCTTAGTTTGTGTGTCACACACATACATATGCATGAATGCACCAATACAAACACACACACAGACATGCAGCATGTCAGTACGTGTGGATGTGTGTGATTTAGGTGACAGCAGACTGCTTTGTGCCTATAGCAGTTGAGCTGCCGGTCCTGAGGGAAGTGGCCATGCACGCTGCTGCACATCCTCTCCTCTCCTCTCTGTTCCAGATCAGCTCTCTGCTAACACAGACCTTAATTTAATCATTGCTTACACCAGCAATTTGGAGGCTTTCTCAGTTCATTAGAAGTTCAGCGTTTTAGATCTGTCGCACACCAGATTATGCTAAATTGTGTTTTGACAAGCTTGAGTTGAATGTCCAGTGCAGGTCTCTAGAGGATGATTGACATCTTAGATAAGACCCTGTCTGGGATACCCAAACATAGTTAGACAGCCACTGCTACACAAGCAATAATTGGAAAGACCCTGTACTTCAGGCTTACCTAACTACCCCAGTAAGAGAGAAAAGAGAAGTGAGAAACATAATGTAGTCTTACCAAACAAGTCCACATTTCAGAATCTATGGATTTCACTTTCATTCTATGACAGTCTTGTTTTACTTTTTACACTATGATTTTCCGTAAAACTACTAAGATTTTTACTTCCAACCACAAAAAATCAAAATATCACAATAATATAGCCAGATTACACTAGTGTAGTATATTATGAAACATAATTGAAACTATTAGATGACCTATATGTTCTGCCCACCTTTTGTGACTGAGGTTATCAACGGTTTATCATGGGAACATGGAAGTGAGAAACAATACTGCCTGTCTCCTCTTTACTAAGCCAGGCCACAGACCTCAGGTGACACTGACCACTCTAATGAAACAGCAGCCAACTGCATCTTGAACTTGCAAAATACCAAGTGGATCTGAAGATTGTCAGCTGCTATTGTGATTGAAAGTCCACAACATGACACCCATGATTAGGACAAGAAGTACCCTACTAAGGAAATATATTTTGTCTATAGAGCAACAAAACAAACTTTTAAATCAGAAGGCAGTCAAGTGTTGTTCCGACATTCAAAATCACTAAGGGGACAAGTAAAGCCCTTTTAAGAGTGTAGCGAAAAGAGTCCCCATGATCATAAAAGATACAATTGTGTGATTTACCTAATTAATATACTTTAAATAACTATAATTATAATCTATTTGTATTATGGAAAGAAAGCAACCCGTGATTTCGAGACACTTGCCTAAAACGTACTGTACTACATGTCCAGATGTTTTTGAACTTACAATGACTAATTATAAAATAAATACCATAAGCTTATAAAATAGTTACGTCAATTGGGGTACAGTAGCTAATTCATGAGGACGACTTCAAAGTGCAAGCTTCGTGTTTTGAAAAACTATAGAATAAAACGAAATTAGGGTATTTTACACTTTACCAAACTAGGGCCGACGCAATTTTGTTCACAGCAGACTACTGCTGCGCACATTTAATCGATTGGCAACCATTGGGTGTCGCTGTATGCGCATTCACTCGCCTATGCACACTGGTCCGATCCGACCCCAACCCAATCTGAGAGGTGTCTGATTATAGTAACCTACTATAGCACGTGAGAAATAAAAGAGTTTGCGGGGTAGCGAGAGAGCTGGAACAGTAATATAGAACAGGAGAAAACGCGGAAGAGGTTGGTAATAGAACGGAATTTTGGACGAGTGAACGTGGAAGACTTTATCGGGGATTCCCGAGGAAAAGAACTCACAAACGGCCACGACATCAGACATGAGTCCGAGGTGGGTAGAGATGACAGATGGGAGAAAGCGATGCCCTCTGATACCTTCATGAATAATGAAATTGCGTCCGGATACTTAACGCGACTTCAGGTGCATTAAGTAGAGAAAACAGTATACAAGCTTTATTTTGTATAATAGCTATAGTTACTTTTTTAAAAGTTGTGTCTGACAGCTGATATGTAGGCTATATATCATTTATGCTGCGTCCGGGGCAAGCATGTTATAGGCTATCCATTTTCAAATATGTAAAATTCGTTTTCTAGAGTTAAGGAAAATGTAAAAATGTATATTTGCAAGTGATATTCACTCTCTAAAACGGAACTGAAAACATAATTTGCAGTATTATACGAAGCCATGAATTTCAGAGAGGAAACATGCCTTGACAAACAGTGTTGTTAACTTATTAAGATCTTTTGGATATGGGCATGGCCCACTCAGAGAGATGTAGCATGTTTAGGCTAAACTGAAGAAAGCTAATTGGCAGTTGAAATAAATACTTTATACATATCCTATAATATAGATGAACATGTAAATATCCTTTAAATGTCACTTGAGGCTTGTCCAACATATTGACGTAAATATAAAAATATACATATTGTTTAGGGTCTCTCTTGGCCGACGATATATTGCAACTAGGCTTATCAGCCTGTAGCTATAAGATATCATTTACCTTTTCATCTCCAGTCTATTGTATATACAGTTTGTGTGTAAAACTGAAATAACTGTTGGCCAGAAAACAAAACAAACAAGCAAACAAACGTGCATACATACCATACATCAAGAAATGCTGTAAATGTAAGTTCAAAGTTTAATTACATTTTTTCTAAATGCATGAAAATGTACTTGTAGACATTCACTTAAGTAACTCATTTAATTTACTTTATTAATTTAGCCATTCATCAACTCAGTTCCAAAATTAGCCACGTATTGGGCAGGAAAACAGTACCCAAATTACTACACACTGGATTGTTGTGTGTGCTTGCAGTATTACATTTAGTTACTATTTAATGAATGGTAAAATGATCAAGGGACCGAGATCTCTACCTCCCTGTCAACTGACAGAACTCGGGTTGTTGCAGGATACGGCCTACAGACAAGCTGTTGCAAAACATAATCGAAAATAACAAGGCTGGACTCTATGCTCTCACATCAAATGTGGACTGGAGTAGTTTACACAGGTTTTACACCAAAAAGTATAGTAACTTCAAGAGGCTACCTTTGCTGCAATTATTTTGCATTAATTGCACTTCTTTAGAAGTTGCAATCGTTTTTAAGCACGCAAGTTGTAAAGACTATGATTATTAGTAGTTCCCGGTAGTCCTATTGGCATTTTTTTTTATCGGTCTCACATATATCTAAACTTCAGACCACTATGTGGGTTGTGATATACAATAGGCCTGTCTCTTTAAGACGAAGCCGTGATGTGTTGTGAAGTTCAAGTTGGGGTCACTTGAAGTTCCTGCCCTCGATTTTACCTTTTAGTTTTATTATAGACTGACATCACACCGAGCGCTAAAACACTTATGCGCCATAGAGGCTCTATTATCATCACTGTGCTCGTTATTGCCTCGACACAAAAATAGACGAGGAAATTACTAATATAAAAAATAGGAGGAAACTGATGCAGGACTAAGCACGTATTTTTTTCTAGGAAGGGTGAGAAAGTGGGGGCGAGGGGAGGGGGCAAATTTAGAGAGAGCGAGAGAGAGAGAGAGAGAGGGGTGGGGTAGAGAGAGAGGGTGGGTGGGAGGAAGAAAAGAGTAAGGAGAAATTCACAGCAATTAATAAAAAGAGTTGGCAGTTGGTCTTGGAAAACTGGCATGGGTTTTGGAGGCTGGCAGTTCAAAGTTGAAACGTCAGAAATGACTCCAAAACACCGTTGAGATGATCATTAAGGGAAACTTAGATCGGATGGCAGAACAGATCGGGCATCCAGGTAACGTTTCGAAATCCGCTTTTTAAAGTATACTTCATTATAACAAGCAATATAACCGAGACTAGATATAGGCTAGATATTACTGAACCTTATAGCTATTTTGATGCACATATGGGTTTTATCGCACCCATATGTGGGTATTTTGAAAGCATATGCATGTGTATTTTGAAAGCAATGGGTAACTTAAAATTATCCAAATTGTTTTCCAAGTGTTAAAATGAAACGTAGGCCTATCATATATTTAGATTGAAATGCGATATCGTTAATTATCAGCACGTCATGCTCTTTAAACATGCTTTTACTGAACACCATGCATCATATTATCATGTTTAAGGGATCTCTGGAGTAAGGTAAGATATAAATTGGATAATTTGCAGGAAAGTAACGTAATGTCAACTATTGTCATGGTTATTTAGTTAGGCTATTGTTGTATCCATGATGCCTTATGCTGCAGTGTGTAGTTGTGCGGTGGGTCTTCTCCATCAGCGTTCACTCCCACCAACGTGCAGGTCTATTAACTTAGAATCGGACTAATGGATAGTTCATGGCGCTTCACATGGAGTTGATTCGATTATAGACGGATAGATCTGCTTTCTGTTTCCCAAACCTTATGCACCTATATGTAAACATGGTATTAACAATTATCTAATTATTATCAAAACAGAAGAGTTCATACAATTTAAACAACTTTTTTTTCGATAACACATTAGGCCTGTAGCCTATGTTAGGCCTCTCTGTAACATTATCTCTATCTAAAGTTATTTAATGTAAGGCTGATTGCATTTACCTTTAAACAAGATTTGTGGGGATGATTTAAGTTTGGATGACTGAGATAACGGACGGTGAGTTATGGAAGTCATTGATAGTGCCATGCGCGTTGATGATTTGTATCTCGAAGGGACAAGATTACGCTACATGAGGGGGATAGAAAATCCAACGTTTAGGATCCCTATATTATGAAGACAATAGCCTATCATGTTACAATAGTTTCCTGATGAAAATGTGTCCGACATACATTCTTTATAAAACTACATTTTGGAATATATTTTAGCTAAATTATTTAACCCCAAATATTTACTATGTTTAATAATCATATGATTTCATTTGTCTGGAGACGTTGACATGAGTCGACAGAAGAGTCTATGCAAAACGGTAATTTTTAGGTTGTATTATGTTTGAAGCTCACATTATTTGCTTGTAGGCTATGTACCTTCTCGCCGTAGGATTATTTATTAATATCTAACGATTTAGGACAAGCTTCACATGAATTACGTTTTTTTATTTATTTATCTTACTAAACATTTTTGTTTATGTGAAAGTCAGACAGTATGCACATAGTTAAATGTCTAGTATATGTGTGGGCTGATGTTTGATGTGTAAACATATATATTTTTCTATCCATCGATTGGCATTGAGTCTGTTTTGGGGACAATGTGTAGGCTATACAAATATGGTAAACAGTGGGCATTTAGATCTCGTAATGGTGGGATTTATGAATGAAATCTGGGGTCTGTAGGCTGAACGCGCAACTATACAGAGATTTTAGAGCGAAAATTTGAAAATGTTCGTCATTAATTGCTTGATCATATAGGCACATCTTGCAGAAGTCACCTATCATTGAAATTACCTGAACCAAGGGATGGTACAGATAGGCCTAATATGCCTGATTTTGACGGCTGGGTCTAAACCTTTAAACGCATATTAGACTTCTGTAATAGAGAAAGCATGAAAAAGTGTTTTGCAAATACCTCTGTTCAAGCATACAACGTTGATAGGCCTATAATTCGAGCCACCTATCTGCACTTCACGGGCTAAGCACAAGACACACACCCCTAGGCTACTTTCAAAGCCGCGAGTGTGGGTTTCATTAAATAAGGTTTCATGATTCACTGCCTTTATACATCCCATTCACAAAAATACCTCACAATGTAAGACCTTATGGAACTTACATAGAGTACAGCTGTCAGAACGGATAGGCTATATATACAGGATTGTGTGCACGTTACACAAATTCTATTTGTGGTTGGACTTCTTGCTTGTTTTGCACTTAAACCAAGTGACAACAGCAATTATTTTACAGGATCAAAACAAACATTTGAGCAGTTAAAAGTAAATTGAAACTAAAAACCTTTGAATACATTAATGAATTGTTAATTATTGTGAGAAATTCTTTGAAATGTATATTGAAAAGAAACATATATTGGTTATTAATCTTTATTTTCTTGGAAATGTTAATTTATTATTTCATAAAAAATACTATATTGATTGTAATGAGTGTTATACCAAATTCTGTAATTTCTCCCAAAAAAACGTTAACAATACGTTAATAAAAGACGTTTTGTGTGAGATCAGAAAGGCAGAAGTGATGGGAAGAAACTGTGCTTGGGGTTCGTAAAGGCCATGTGAAGTTACACAATGTATTGTCTGGTTTTAACTAACATTTAAACACTATAAAACAACAGTGAATATGTGAAAATAATGCATGTTCCTATTTATTTAAGAGCTGTTTGAAACAAAAATATAATTCTAGGTGTGATTCATATTTTTTTACTATTTTCTTTCCTCTGTCTCAAAAAAAATATATTTTAGATCCACTGTCTTCGAGATTCTCGTTAAATTAAAACGTCCTTTTAGTCTCCCCACACATCAGAAAACATAACATCAGTGCTTGAGTCGTATTAATTGAAAACATTAGCAATCACTGCTGAACGGGAAAATACGTGATGGTTTTGTAATATTTCATTTTCTTTCCATATAGCCTAATACATTTTTCATATATAAATATATTTACTTTGAACTATTTTTTTTACCACGGATATTGTACATATTCTACGTTTGAACATTTGATAAACATCAGTTATATATATATGTCTAGTGGAAAGATGAGTGGCTTTTTCATTTCCCGATCCATCAAAGGGGCGGAGCGTGTAAGCACTAATGTAAAAGACAAAAAATATTGTTCATCCGAATAAGGTTGTGGACTCCAGCCCATCCTATCAACAGACTATCTTAGCATAAATTTTCCAGGACGCCCATGATCAGACAGTTAAAGAGCCAATGGAGGCTCAGGTAAAACATTTTTTTTAACATAAACACGGTAATTTATTAGACGTACAGTAATGATTTAAATATACAATTACAAACATTTAATGGGGGCTTTAACCCATAAACAATGACATTCAAGACCCATACAATTGAGAAATGGTTATCATTACAGAATAACTAAAAGTAAATCATTTTCCAAAACATTCCTCATTGTGAAACACTGGGGTGGAAAACCTTCCTGTTGTTTGTAGACAAATTATAGCCTACTGTAAATTAATTATAAATAATGCAACCTTGTTCTAATATGATCTAAACAGTGTAGCCTACATGTTATTGTCTCAGTTTAGAGAGCAGAAGGCTACTACAAGAGAATACATTAACTGTTCATTAATGTTGGTCAGACAAATATTTTGATAAAGATTATGGTCACCACTTTAACTTTCACGTTACCCTTTGACAGAAAAATAACTAGAAGGAATTTCAATGTGTTAACATTCAGTATTTCATTTTTACAATTCATAGAAATCTTATCAGACGAAGCTTACATCCTATCGGTGAAAGTCGCATGCTTTATGCACCTGCGATAGAAACATAGATTTATGTTGAGTTCTTTGCGCTGCTACATGCAATGTTTAAAAAAATTCTAGCTGATTAGTCCAAAGATAAGGTGTGGTGTGATTGTATGCGTGCCTAAACATCCGAGTAGGATAGCAATCAAACAAACGGAAACAACGCAGAGTATATGTGGTTGGTCTGCTTGTGCCATATATGCAAACAGATTTTGCACACGTGCCCAAGTACAAATGACATCGTTTCATAAAAAATTTAATAATTTAGTTATATTCCAGCAATATTTTTGGTCTTCTGTAGACATCCCAATGTCACACTCTTTTTTTGACAGTTAGTACTTTATTTCATCATGGGCAAACATCAGCGCTTGTCCCAACCTCATTGGGTTAAATCCTCCTCAGGGCTGCATGCGCACCAATACAACGATAAGCAGGGTAGGTCTACTGCACTGATACTTGAAAAACATAGCACTGGGACATAGCGAATACACCCAACCTATATGCATGTGTTGGGATTTTAAATAAAATACTACTCAGAATAAAATAAAACAGCAACGTTTTTCAATAAAATCTGTTATCAATTAGGTTGTGGATTTCATTGACCATATCGAGACAATGTTCTAAATGGCTGTTCCCTTTGGGTAATTCTAAACATACATCAACAACTACACCGCAACCATCTTAATACTGAGGCGTTAAGGGGTGTATTTAAATAATAAGAATTAAAACCTAAAGCCAGGTTTTAAAACTCAGAATTAGACCCACATTATCTGCTTTTCTTTAGATGGATCCCTTATGAATAATGGCGTTGCTTTCTGCTGTATCTTGCATTGTTTAGGTTTGATAAGGGCAGACCAGTGTTTTGAGGAGGGCTCTGTAGGAAATTAATGTTCACTTGCAATACTGTCCCTCTAACTTGGGGCGTATAGTTGGTTAAATAAACAATAAGAGGATGAACTTATGTTAGGAAGACCATGATCTGACATATTTATTTAGTTGCTTGTTTCCCATCAGTGAAACCAAGCCCGTAGGGACAGTTACAAACTGTTTCATCTCATCAGTAAAGCATCCTCAAACATCAATGTTTGAACAATACATCCTGCTAAATTTGTTCAGTTAATAATGTTTACTTAAAGCCTTAGTACAACAATACACAACTTTTTGAGTGTGAGTGTTTGAGTGACTTTCCGTGTGTGTGTGTGTGTGTTTGTGCATGCTTGCATGTGTGGGTACATTTGTGAGAATTTGTGTTTGTTGGTATGTAAGAAGCATGTGTGGGTACATTTGAATCTCAGTGTTCATTTCACTTTAAATCATCTGAGCTTCTCATTTTGTCTTGATTTACATCCTGTGCTCTCAGAGTTCCTTATATGACTGGGCTGAATGGGAGCTCAAATACATCTTTTTTTGGTCTGGTCTTCTGCCTCTGCAGGTTTATACCTGCTGTTCATCATACTTGCAAAACGTTCAAAGCTCTCGCTTTGTTTAAAACACTGCACACACCACCGCTGTAATATTTTATATGGAAGCCGGCAACATGAAAACAGCCATATCTGTGTCTTGTTCACTTGCATTTATCTCTCTCTCTTTACCGCTCTGTCTTTCTCTGCATTTTAATTTAAGAATTTGTAGAATTGTGATTTTAATAATGACAAAATATTAACTGCTCTGGTACATCACATTTCCATAGTAACTCCTACATGTTCAGTAATCAGTTGTGTCCTCTAGATTCACTTTTTCCTACATGGAAAAAATAAGATCACTTCATTTGAAGTCAGATTACAATTAGTGACATTGTTTCAATTAATAGGGGATTTATTTATTAAGTCTTTGTTTTAGATCTCTGATGAAAGTTCTCTGTGGTGTAACAACATTTGCTAAATGACTAACATTTATATGTAAAAAACATATTATAAATATGTTAATATATATTATATATTAGGAAAATAATAACAGTATATTTTATATTGGTGCACTGGCACTGCATGACATTTACAGATATCTGCTTTTTCAGGTGGTGGTCTGACGACGATGCTGGATGCCATGGAAGTCCCAAGCCACGCTAGGCACCTTCTCCTGCAGCTCAACACCCAACGCACCAAGGGCTTCCTGTGTGATGTCATAATTGTGGTACAGAACGCATTGTTCCGAGCCCACAAGAACATTCTCGCTGCCAGCAGCCTCTATCTGAAGTCCCTGGTCGTCCATGACAACCTAATTAACCTAGACCACGAGATGGTCAGTCCCGGGGTGTTCCGGGTCATTCTTGATTACATCTACACGGGCCGTCTGACAGAAGGAGAACCCAGCAACCCTACAGAGCCTAACTTGGGCGCAGTGCTGGCTGCAGCGAGCTATCTGCAGCTGCTGGACTTAGTAGCACTTTGTAAGAAAAAGCTGAAAAGAAATGGGAAGTACCCTCTCCGCCCCACACCTTCTTTCCTGCCCTATGGGAAGATGAACCCCCGGTATCGAGTGGCCACCCCTGTCATTCAGTCCTGCTACCCACGGGGCGTTGTGAACAGCCACACACCTCTAGAGGACCTGCCACCCCACCCTCTGTCTACACATGCAGGGGAGCTTTATGCCCCTATTTCCTCCCAAGGTCCCCAGGTTTTCCCGTCCACACCGGCCCAGGTGTTCCCCGCCACGCCAACACAGCCCAGCCTGCACTCAGCCCGCTCTGACAGGAACTGCTCCCCTATATTTGGTCTGGATCTCTCCAAGAAGAGCCCCAACTCCCAGTCCCAGCACACGCCTTCCCAACCACATCTCGCCCACGCCCTGCCCCACAATGACGAGGAGCGGGGCCGTGCCAGCCCCATGATGGGGGCTAACGGTGGGGCCTACCCCTCAGAGAAGATGGAGTTGGCTGATCAGGCGGGGTCCCTCCCTCCTCACCCATACCCCCACCACAACCAGCCCCTGGGCCCCCACCTGCCCCACCTCCACCGATCCACCTCCCAGGGCCCAGACCACTACCCCTGCCCCCCCAGCCCTGAAACCCCCACGGAGGCAGGAGAGCCCGGACGAGAGGTGGGCAACATCTACCGCTGGGTGAAGCCCGAGCCACTGTCCTACAATGCGGAGGATGAAGACGAGGATGAGGATGAGGAGGACAGGGGCGGGAACAGAGACCGAGACCACCAGCATCACAACCACCACCACAAGCCGGGGGAGGACAGCGAGGTGGGCTGCGACGGGGAGGACGATAAGAGTGGCTCGGGCAGCGAGGAGACTGGCAGCAGCGAAGGCCGCCCTTCCCCTACAGGCGCCATAGGGAGGTTCCACCTTCCGTACGAGCCGGAAAGCTTCGGGGACAACTTGTACATGTGCATCCCCTGTGACAAGGGCTTCCCCAGCTCTGATCAGCTTAATGCCCATGTGGAGAGCCACACCGAGGAGGAGCAGTACAGCAACTCGGGAGGGGAGATGGGCGTTAGCAACCCCAAAAACAGCAGTATCACCACCAATGGTAACGGGAGCCTAAACAGCAACAGCAGTCTGAGCAGCCTGTTGTACCCGGAGGGAAAGTCCAACCAGAGCCTGACGTCCGGGGGCCTGGGGGAGATCATCAGGCCGTACCGCTGCTCCTCCTGCGAGAAGTCCTACAAGGACCCAGCCACCCTGCGCCAGCACGAGAAGACCCACTGGCTGACGAGGCCCTACCCGTGCAGCATCTGTGGCAAGAAGTTCACCCAGCGCGGCACCATGACCCGCCACATGCGCAGCCACCTGGGCCTCAAGCCTTTCGCCTGCGACCACTGCGGCATGCGCTTCACCCGCCAGTACCGCCTCACCGAGCACATGCGCATCCACTCCGGGGAAAAGCCCTATGAGTGTCAGGTGTGTGGGGGCAAGTTCGCCCAGCAGCGCAACCTCATCAGCCACATGAAGATGCACAGCAGTGGGGGCGGAGGGGGCCTGACGGCCGACGGCAAGCTGAAGCTGGACTTTGCGGAGGGGATCTACCCCCTGAGTAAATACGCTGCGGAGCACCTAGGCTTGAAGCAGGAGAAGGCCTCCGAGCTGCTGGCAGAGCACGCCAAGGCCATGGAGAGCCTGTACCCACTGTCCAAATTGGCAGCAGAACATCTGGGTCTCACCCACCATGACAAGATGGAGGTCCTAGGGGTCCAGGCACTTCACGCTCCACAAGACTCCCACTCCCGTACCATTGACCGCTATTCCCCTAGCTAAGACACTCTTAGTATGGCCTTGTCCACCACACAGTCCGGTGGGCACACAATTTACAGTATTCACATCAACGTCTTACATCTGAATCTGCACCTCAGACTGTGGCCTGTACCTTGTCTAAAGATGCACACAAACTGTCTAAAATCCTATAAGGGCTTTATCTTGCAAAGTTTGCATTATCTGCATTTCAAAAGCCTTCCTAGAAGGGGAACTGTCCTATTTATATTAATTTTAAACAAGGAATACCCATTAAAAAAATGACAGTATTTATATAGATGCAAACAAACCACCGGGCCATAACCAAAAAGTAATTGATACTGAAAAACATTTTTTGTACATAATGAAAAGCCAAAGAAACTGTTGCAAAAAAGTGTTGCAATCTGACGCTAAAACCTGTGTACTTAGTATTTTAGTTGTACTGTATATAAAGGAAAAAAGCACACATGAACAAGATTCAGGGCTTCTTACAGAATTGAGAAGAACTTTGGACAAAAGAAAAAGCTTTGGGATTTCCAAGTGAGTTATACACTTTTAATTCATTTACTTTTTATGGGTACTGGATTTTTAGTCAGACGGGAAGGACTAATGGAGGATAGCGTTTTTAGGTAAAATGATCTAGGCTTTGTTTCTCCACCATTGTTCTATATCACCTGATCATGATGTTGTGTACCAAAATTGACAATAAGTGTAGTTTAATGAGTCTTCCACACAGTGCCATAACCCTTTCAACCCAAAACCTCTGTTTAATTGTATTTTTTATGTATTTTTTTATTGCATCCTAGTGCCTTTAAATTGTTATTGAAATGTAGCGAGCAGCACAGTGATCTCACAATTAGAACATGTCCTGGTGCATACCCAATGGATGACATGGCTTTAAATCCATCCAGCGCTGTAACGCAGACGAAGCATGGGTGTTGCCTGTGACATTGTGTAACATTCACAATGGTTGGTGCAGCTGTAACTCTCCCCAGTGGAAGCAGAGTTCATCCGAGTCAATTACCTTCAGTCACTATCGATGCAACAATTCCCACCGACAAAAACTGTAATTTGCCAGTACGGACAATTGTTCCATACTGTGACCAGTTGATACCTACCACTTAACATCCCCTAGTAGTCTCTTTGTCAGCGAGAGAGAGAGAGACAGTATTACTGACAGGCCAAACTTAATAGTTTCCACCACTGCAGCATGAACACTCCTCCTCCCTTCACTTAGGCACACGCACGCACAAACACCCGGGGGCTGAGACTGCTAATGTGATGACATTGTGAACATGACAGCAGGTGGCTGGGCTCGGCTGGCTGTCTTTGACAGGGCTCGGCGGACGCAGTGCAGGGTCCGGCCGGGCTGCCTGTGCGGGTGAGCTGCCCAGCTGCTTGGACTTGCGGTCCCCCAGTAATCCCTGTGAAATCTCCCGATTCTCCCTGACAGCTCACACTGTCCATCGGCCCGACGCCCCATTACATGGCTGCCATCGAGCCCCTCTGATCCACAGCATAACAAGACACCCGAGCCATGAGGTTCCCAGACCCAAATCTCCACTTTCCCTCATCCCTGCTAGCAGGCTACCAAACAGGGCGAAGCCCAGTGCAGTGGCACGCCTTAAACATGAATTGAAAGGTTCATTTGGAAAACAATCAGCACTTATGAGTTGGGGGTTGGTGGCACTTAGTTTTGTTTTAATTATATAATGCTAATCCCAAAGAGCATGGTGGCTTTTACTTTTTGTACTATGTTGAGCCTTGTGTCAGATTGCAGTTTTTTACCACTATAGTGCCAATGCCAACCTCAGTGGGTAAATGTGAAGACCATAGCCATGAATGCACTGTGATAGACTTAATTAATGAATCTTTATGCCTTAAACCTAGCTTGGAGACAGGATGCCATATTATTAGAATTGTATTTATGTACACAACCTTAACTTAAGGGCTTCATGTTGTAGCATAATGAGCATATCAAAGGTGTTGTTCTTCTGTCACATAATTATTTTAACCAAAGCAAAGTGAAACTGGTGCTAACCTCAGGACTGAACCCAGCATGGGGGCGCAACGCTTTAGCTACACAGCAACCAAACAACACAGACCTATATACACACACACACACAAACCTACATCACAGACATTTACAGACATTTTTATTTAGAACATTTTTATTTCAAGGGGACAATAGTCCTTTGTTAAACCTGTGGTAATTTCAATATTTTGAAATGTTTTAATTGTCTTACAATTTTATTTGTAACGTGATATTAATATTTTCTGCTTACATCTTAATATGTGTACATTTTCCTTTTTTACTGTCCTCAAAGAGGCTTTGTATTGGTCTGAACAAAGACATTATCTTCAAGTCAAATTTGTTATGTTATTTCCTTTGATTTCAATACTTTTAACTTTAATTCAAAAGAATAGGCTATACTTGTGCATAACTAAGTCGAATGTCAGATTTCTAATGCAGTACAGAGATTTGTTTTATCTCTGGTTTCTGAGAAACATATAGGAATTTATCTTTACCCGAATCTGTCATGTTTAGTGACGTGTTGAGTTGCATATGGAGCGTGTTGTATTTATCAATATTTCCCCAGTCAGATAAACAGTGGCTGGTATTTGGGTGAATGAAAGCTACATTATAGCCTCAAATGGTTTGACCCGTTTCTCTGAAGGGTGTTTTGTGAACTGATGAGGACGAAGTTCAGACTAGGCCATTGTGTGTACAGTATTTATACACAAACACACTTTAAGCCAGCTTGTTTAAGACCGCAGGACATGCAGCGGCTCCCAGCAGCCTACGTGGAATTCTAGAATCCTCCATAGCTAATTAAGCAAAAATAGTGTCATGCAATTTATTTGGGCAAAGCTGATTTGCTGTAATTAAAATAAAGAAATTTAAATTACGTGAATTGAAAGGGGCAAGGGGTAATATTACGAAATACGAGGGCAAGACTGCAGCCATGCAAATTCTCATAGAAAATAGGTAACAGCCCATTTTATGTGGATGGGAATCGTGGGAATTTAAATCTCTCCAGCTCCCAAACATTCATTAGTTCACTCTCACTGAAACTATATCTCCCGTTTTCTTTTTCTCCCTCTGCTTAAACAAGATGCAATGTGTTTCCACTGCCACTCCAAATCTATACAGGAAGAGGCAGAGATAATGCCCAGCATTACTGTTTTGAAATTACCCTTAGTATGGGGGAGCCAACTGTGTTTTGAAAGGGGAAGTGTTGGGTTGTCTGTTTGTGTGCACATGCTATTTGAGTGTATGAATGGCGGTTAATGTATGCTCTGGGAATAGTTCTGGTGTGAAGGAGAGGACTGGCGGAGCGGGAAGTGAACTTTTGGCTGGGCCGTAGAGTTGAGCAGGATGTGCAGTGTTTCTGCTCCGAGCCAGATACACGGGGAGGTTGAGAGCAACGAGAGCACAACGGGGTGGACTTGAGCCCATTGTCTAAATATGAAAGGCCGCTGTTACTTCTAAACCTCTCCATTCAGAAAAAAGATAAGGGCCTTGGTTTCTCCGTGTCTTCTTTCTTCCTTTGCTTTCTTGAAGGGGAGTAAACCACTCGTCAGTTATTGTACAGTGCTGGAGTTTAAGAAAGCCGTGTATATTAGTATGCTTATTGCGAACTAATATCTCGCTCTGTTATGTGCTTTTAGTATGGCCAGTTCAGAAGAGGCTTTCCCTGGCAGACCTAGGAAAATTAAGAGCATCCTCAATATCACCACTATTTTATTTGACATTTACTCAACAGTATGTTCCAAGAGACGGTTAGCCAGCTGAATATATTTTTATATTTTTTATATTGGGATACATCAAGTGCATCATTCCAGGCTTGCAGGCTCACAATGTCATTTTAGAATAGCAAGTTATACTAGTATTCAATACAGGCTAGATTACACTTCTGGAGTCTGTGTTTATATATTAATGTTCAGTTTTACTCCGTGCAGTTTTCTGGAAACTCATTTGGATATAAAATTTGCTACATTTTATATAGGCCTTACCCATATGTGATCCATTAGTAAATGAGCCTGCAGTACATTAGGCCTAATGTTGTCTGGTTGTGAATGATGTTTGGTGTGCGTGTAGGTCGGCTGTGTAACCACAGTGCACCTGTCCATCTGTGTTGTCTGGCTGCTGTTCCCACAGTTGACTGGGGGGAAATAAGGGAGGGAGAGACTTGACACTTTCAAGGATCTTTATTATTAGCAGCTGCTTTCGATTTATTTCCCCAAACTCCACTTTTCTGGAGAAATCATTGAATTATGTTTTTTTATTACCCTTGTGACCGTCTTAACCGACCCTCCATTGCATTTCCTCTCACACATTGCTTCCTCGTCCTCTCCTTGTTCCAGCCACTGGCCTCTGGCGTTTCCCTCCCTGGTTACCTCAAAGCTCCGCTCTTCCATCTCTTAGCCTATCTCGTCTCTTCTTGCCACTGAGCACAAACTACTAGACTGGTGACCTATGCCCCTCCCCCATCTCATCAACTCCTCCTCTCTCACATGATCAAGACACTTCCAGCTGTTTCTCATGCTGAAGAAAACAGTTGTCTAAATGTTTATGCGAACAACTACTTTCTTTTTCTCGACGCACCGATCAAGTTCCAAAACGAACTTCATGGCATTTGTTAAAATAGGGGGATTATGGGTCAAACACAACATTTGACGACCTTACTATGTTGTTGCTTTTCAAGTCAAGAAATGTATTACAAAGGAAGATAAAAGAGAAAGGTCATCATTAGGAAATGCAGGATAATATGAGAAGGAAATTATGTTATGGTGGAAATATGCTAAGAAAGATGCCAATAAAGTAAACGGTTCAAATTGCACAATTGAGCTGGACCACAGCTACAAGTGAAAAAGTTCTGTGATGGAGATAAAAAGAAATAGAAAGAACAGGGTAGAAAAAAAGGTTTAGAGAATGATAGAGTTAAAGTACTGTACCAGAGTCATAGCTGACATAAACAACATAGGAAAAAAATACAAATCACTTCCTTCTTTTTTTTTTATGTGCACAAGAAGTTGGACAATATAATAGTGTGTTGGCCTCTTTTGGAAAAAAGCTATTTCAGTTATTTTTCTTTCACGATGAGCTGCTGGAGGTTTTCATGTTGGCATCTCCATTTAATTGCCCTCAGTATTGGTGTCTTCTTACCAGTCTACAAATCATGAACCAGTCTCCACATGGTAGAGACAGACAGTCTTTGTACAAGGAGAGTAGTTGTGGCTGGTGGCTGCCCCATGTCTTCTTCAGTTTGTTTAGCTTGGAGCATCTCACTGTGGTTCTGTCTCCACCAGGCAGTGAAATACAGTCAGACTGCAGACAGGACTAACATTCTAAGACAACAAAGTGGATGTGAAACCTTAGAATATCATAGAGACTTTTCTTTCAAGGCTGGACTTGAATTATATTATTTCATGGTACTTCTTAAGTGAATTGACTAAAACAACAAACAACTGAACAGGAAATCCAAACTATTTAATTGAAAAAACATTAGGCCATGAAAACAGCAGTACCCAGTTTCTGATCGTATCTGGGCTAAGACAGTTATGCCTGAGTACTAACAAACAAGCACAAACAAAACACAATGCACACGCACACACACATAAATGCACACACACACCCACACACGGTTGGATGGCTGCCCCGTCGCTGTTCGGCTAGCTGTTCCAGATGAGGTTAGATTTAATTAGGCTGCTTTACTTCTTTTGGAGTGTCAGCTTTGGTAGAAGTCATTATTAAAGAAAAGCAGTGCTACTGATCGCCTGAACACTGAAAGTCTGAGAGAATGTCATAGAGCCGGAGGGATCACGTACGCTCCTATACACAGACATTTGCATAAAACACACACACACACGCAAACACAAACACACAGAGGGGTAGTAACGGAAAGGCTGCTGGTTTCAATCAGCCAGCCAACAATGCCAGTATGCCCTTGAGCAAGACACTTAACCCTTATTACTCCAGGGTCAGCTTCAATAATGGGGATACAAATTTAAAGACTGGCGCACTAACAAACCTCACAAATTCACAAATTCTGTTGTCACTTTGCCTGGAAGAGAATGGAACTTATTTTAACAAACCAACAGCACAGAAATATTCCAGTGACAAACCAACAGCACAGTAACATTAAAGTGCTTTTTTAAAAACAATACATGGGTTTAAATACAAAGCAATACATAGGAAACCAAACAGTATTTTTCTACTTTATGTTTTCAACATTGTTCTTACCTTGCTTTAGTGAAATGAATGTATTTATTGCATGTCAAAATGTTTTATAGGATTTTTCCCATTTGTAAATTTTAAATTGTGGGTTATTATAATTATTTTCTTTAATTCAAATGTTTTAATGAATCCTGTTTGATAAGGTTTTTATTTGTTCTAAAAGCCATTGTGAAAATATTTTTTTTGTTTGTTTCTATATTCAAAATGAACTTGGCAATAAAAATGAATTGCATAATGGTTTCACAAAGCATCTGTCTTGTCATTTATTCTCACAAAGCGGTATTGTTCTTATTTTGACCTATATGTACAGTACGGTATATCTGTCAAGAAAAGATTTACTGGTCTGTGGAAGAGATTCATTGAATTGAGCCAAACAGTAGTGGCAGTTAATGTAATATCATTTGGATTCCATTAAATACCTGAGACAAGGGAGATAGCTATTTTAACTTCAGACAGACACATACAAATTCATATAGCTATCGCACGTCTTGAAAATATTTAATTGAGACTTCATTTAATGTCAACAGGGATTACTTTATTGTTTTTGAAGCATTTCTGCAATACCAGTCATTGGACAGAGCCGAGAACTTCCTGTGGAAGAAAGAATTTCAGAAAAATCTCATGCATAACATCAGGTCCATATGCAAAATTGAACAGATCAATTACCTTGTCAGCAGAAGCGAGAGCAGCCAGATATGCACATACACATACACACACGCACACACACACACACACACACACACACACACACCATGTGTGCACGTTTCCTGATAGGGTACTCTACAGCATATGTGAAATCACTGTAAAACCCACATTGATATATGATATGGATGCATAGCCAGCAGCTTGCTTTGACTTGGAACGTTATGGAAGAGTGAGCACTTAAGCTGACATGTATTTGCTGTCATCTTCACTTTCAACAGACAGTAACAGTGTGAAAACTTAAATCCATGAATTCACCAGTGTGAATTCAAGCTTCTCTGCTGTAATGTCTCTCTGGGATGCTATCATATCAATTCCACAGTGATGGTTCCAGAGTCCTCTAGCTAGCTAGATTCTGTCAGGGGTCACAGAGGTCAAGGATAGTGGTTCAGGGCCAGCGGGAAGAGGCTTGTTCTGATTCAACATTCTAACGAGGTGGTCTGAAAAGGCAAGACTGCACTGGAAGTCTGACAACCTACTCTCTGTCCTTGTGGCCCCAAGCAACATCCCAATTCAAATGTCAAAGGGTGTACGTATCTGGTATCTGGCATTGGTGCCATGACTGGTAATGTCAGGGGGCACAGGCGGTAGATGCGCCACACATCCAACAAGCCCCAACCCCATCCACAACTCCTTGGTCTATCTTACAGGGACCCATACAGAAATCTAATATATGGCCATACATATGAAAAGTCGTAACATATTTGAAAATATATTACCATATATGTTAATTACATATTTAAAAACAGAAATCTAATATATGGCCATATATGGCCATACATATGAAAAATCTTAACATATCTTTGAAAATATATGGTCATATATTTTCATTACAAAATTTGAAGAACAAAATGATAAAATATATGTCACATATATAAAAACGGCCAATTCTTGTATATTTTGACATATATGTGTAGAGTATATATGTGATGATTATTCCGCCATATATGCCGATATAGGACATATAAGTTATATACACATATGGCCATATATTAGATTTTCGTATGGGTACACTAATTTCAACATACACCTAATTTCAACCAGTTCACAATCATAATAAGCATGGATATGAGTGCAAAAACATAGGCCCCATGCCAAGGATTCACATTCATTCTAAAATATTTCAATTCACATTTATTAAAGCTACTGAACTTTATGTTGCAATAATGGAACTACTATTTCCTTACAAAAGCTGTACTTCCCTGCAGTTCTTATTTTGCCATTTGAACAGGAATTACAATGAGGACATGATGACTAAGAAAGGTGTAACGGCTCAAAAATCTACAAATATCAATTATCAAAGTCAAATTTGATCTGGGTCAAACAGCCTCATTCTCCGTGATGGTTATACCAGCAAGGCAAGAGGTTCTCAGTGTACCTCTTATCTGCACTGAAATCCTGAAGAAAAGTGTGTGTGTATGGATAGTATGCAGGCCTGGCTGTGGCCTGGAAAATTGGAGGAGAAAGGTGTTGTGGGGGACCAAAGTGTAGGAACGAAGGTAGAAGTCAGAAGAAGGAAATTGGACAGATGGGAGAAGTGGAGAAAGTTAATTCTGATTGTACACCAATTCATCACTCAATTTAGAGTTGCCCTAAAATAAAAGTCTCCCATGAAATGCAATGTTGCTGAAGGAATAGGCTGTATGAGACTCAATCAAAAGTTTCTTGCATTTTGTTCAATTTAGTTTGCAAAATGATAGCTAAATTGGTGCAATATCTAAATACAAATACAAAATTAAAATACAAAATAGTATAGGGTGGTTTACACACAGAAATGTTTGGAGATAATATAAATAAATGTTTATATACTATCAGACACAACCTTTAACAATATGAAAAACAAACACTTTCACAGGGTGATGATCTGATCTTCTAGTTTGTATGGTTTCCATCAGTGCCTTACCCAACCTTCACAGTCATCACCTCACCAGTCCCTCTCTGTCTCTCTGCCCCCTCTCCCTCTCTCCCTCCTTTGACTCCCACAGAATGGAAAACAGCTGGGTCAGGGACTGCCCAGAGCACATAATGCCCAGTTCTTCTATGACCCTCCCACCTCTACCTCCCCTACTCCCAGTGCAGTGGATTCCCTTGCTTCTCATTTAAGGTGTGGTTGTGCAGCTGAACAAAAGGAAAACAGCTTGTATGAGAACATGGTTCTCACCCACATATGGTCCTCTCCCTTCATCCTTCTTCTTTTCTCTGAATTCATTTCCCAACCCAACTCCCTGGTGAGACTCTGCTGTTATGACTGGTCCTGCTTTAGACAAGGAGAAAAAAAGCTCAGAAATAGTGCAGCTGAGCCCTGCAACTAAGTATGTGTACCCCTACCTTAAGTAACATGCTAAATAAATGACTAACCCCAACCCAGTTCACCTGCTGTTGACTGGATATTGGCGGAATGAAGATGATCTGCAGGTTCCAAGGAACAGAGAGAACGATTGGTCTCATTTGGACATCGGAGATATTATATTGAAAGATGACTAACCCTATGGCTGAGGCTGTGGATTATGATTTTTAATATCTTTACACTGCCTGATCCCGTAAAGGATCCATGGTATTCTCAAGATTTTGTATATTTGTAGATAACGTTAAGCTCATTTTGAGAGCAGGCCATCATTTCAAACGTTACATCAAAGCTGAGTCAATGTCTGCAAGATCATTTAACGATAACAGTATTTTAGGCTCCATAAGAGAACCAAACACTTTAGCGATGTGTAATGTTTTTTATGTATATATTGATGGGATAATTTAAATGATTCAGGTTATTTACAGGGTAAGTAACATATATTATTTAAAGCATAACAGGAAAACATTTAGATCAGAAAACTGCAGTCTAAAAAGTATTTTTCTTTATTTTTTATAATAATTTCTTCTTATTGAATATACACAATTGTTTTACATTTCTCTTAACATTAATCAAAACGCAATTTGATTTAGCCTTTAAAACCATTGTAGCTATTACAACAATTATTTTACAATAAATTAAAATTGGTTTTATATGTTTTTTGTACATTTAAAAATCACTCCTCTGTTTTAATTAGCATTTTCCATACTGTCCCAACTTTTTCAGAATTGCGGTTGTACAATGATACACAATGTCACATGACTCAAGTCTTGGAAAATGGTTCTGAACCTTAGTGGAAACTCACCAATATTGTATATAGATTATTTCTATTCACAACATGTACGTCATTTATGACCAATAAGTAGTGACAATGAGCTAGGTACACAGTACTAACCCCCCCCCCGTGATGACACAGAACCAAACAGGTAGAGACAGAGGCAGGAGGAAGGGCACAGAAGCAATAACCACATGAGTGAGTGCACTAGCCTTAGTTACTTAATTACTGAAGACTACAGCCATCAGCTGATGCTGACTGAACCAACGTCAGAAGAACCACCACAGGGGAAGATACCAAGTCCTCTACCCCAAATATGACATGAGCCGAAGAAGTCCTGCACGTTAATAGGATCCTCGTTAGAAATACTAACTAGCAAGCATACACAAAAAGGCAAATAAAGGTAAGACACCACCTAAACTCAGAAAACATGGAATGTGCTCCTACCATAGTCCACCGCACGATGCACAGTTCAGCGCATGGATGCACTGAGAAGGTTAGATACTTATCCATGAAGAGCAGAAAATAACAATCAAAAGACCTGTGTAATAAGCAGGTGTGATTGTTTAAGACTGCAAGGGAAGCTTGGCTTCCCCTAAAATGTCCAAAAATTATGGTCAAATATGTACTATTATGTTTACATTTGTTACATTCCCCAGTTCAATTCCATCAATGTTGTGCTTACCCTGGTTTGTGGAGTGTTCTCTGTGCTGTCTTTCTGTACTGTTCTGTGTGTGTTTGTTCCCTTCAGTTTGTATGTTCCCACAGGTGGTGCAGATCAGTCCAATTACCACTTATCAATGGCCCCTCCCTTTCATAATCCGGATCACCTGGTTCCAGTCATCAACAGCAATCCCATCCTGCACGTCCCCAGCATATAATGTGCCGTTTTTGTTTTCTCTTGGTAGCTACTGGTTAGGCTGCCTAGGCTTGAGCTCTGGGTACTGGTCTGTATTTTGTTGGTTGATTGAGAGATTTGTTTGGTTAGTAGTGTATGGTAGGGCTATTGTGTGTGTGTAGAATTCTTGTGCTTGTTCTGTGCAGTGGTAGTATATTAACCATTATTAGTATTAGAATAACACAAAGGACTTTTCAGAAACATGTAGAACCAAAACAACAAAGACACATACTGTATACGTATAGTTGAGAAACATGAACTTAACTGCAACATTAAGGCAAGCTTACCTTAACAACAACCGACAATGGCAAACAAATTGAACGGAGGCTAGATATTCTACTCATACGTCAACTGATGGCTGGTGTGCAGTGAAAACAGGTGAGCGCAATTGCGCTCAGGCAAGACTAAGTGGCCGTGAGGTATGGAATTCCTAAAACTCGGGAGCACCTGAGCACTGATGAAGTGGGACGCTGGCCCAGGTGTGACAGCACCACCCTCCAGGGGGGCGGCTCTAGCCGACGGGATACCCCGAAGATGCGAGACAGGACAATCTGGGCACAGACGGTGGAAATCGCTCATTATTGCGGGGTCCAGGATGTCGTACCCAGGTATCCAATTCCGCTTCTTGGTGCCATAGCCCTCCCAATCCACCAAATATTGCAAGCAACCACCTTGTCACCGGGAGTCCAAGAGCGTGTGCATGGGGTAGACAGGGTCCCCATCAATGTCCAATGGAGGAGGAGGCGTTTTGATGGAATCACCAGCCTGAGGAGGGACACATGAAAGGTAAATGAGATCTAACAATGATCAGGGAGATTGAGTGCATACATTACCTCATTAACTCTCCTCAAGGGCCGATAAATTGTGAGAAGCCAGGTTACGGCAAGGCAAGTGGGAGGTTACGGGTAGACAACCAAACGCAGTCTACGGGTCGATGGCGGCCTGCCTGTATTCGTTGCTGACATAAAGCAAGTTGCAGATGTATGTGGGCCACGATCCACAAGGCTTCTGCTCGTCGGAACTAGGATGTCAGCCCAATCCCCTGGCTGACAGAGACATCCAGGAGTTCCATAAAGGACTTCTACACTCAATCAATCAATCAAATTCATTTTATAAAGCCCTTTTTACATCAGCAGTTGTCACAAAGTGCTTTTACAGACAGCCAGCCTAAACCCCAATGAGCAAGCAACAATGCGAAATTGAAGCCCAGTGCTTAGAATAAACTCCCTAGTAATTTGCTCTTGATGTAAATTGTGGTCTGACACAATGTCTTCTTGAATGCTGTAGTACTGGAAGACATAAGTGAATAAAACCTCAGCTGTTTGGAAAGCTGTAGGGAGCCCTGGCAGAAGAAGAGCTTACAAGACTTGGAAATGGGTCCTCAACGACCATGATGGTGGTGTCACCAAGGCCATTGTGGAACCAGTAGAAGGTGCAGCTTACCGTAGGGGAGGTGTCTTGGGGTTTTACAAGAACACGAGGCCATGTACCGACGAACGTCCTGCGATAACCCCAAAAACCTCAGAAGAGTTTTCACAGAAGTGGGCACAGGCCAGGACCTCACTGCATTGACCTTTTCCGATTGAATGGCGGCGTTTAAAGGCTGGGGTACTTAACAGAGAAACACAGTCAAATAGAGAGTGGGGGTCCATTAAGGTTGATCATCATGGGGTAGCTTATGTTAGACACAAGCAATATGTCCCTCGGTGTTGTACAAATATTATTCATAAGGCCTGTTTCACATTCTGCTGTGCTGCAAAGAAAGGTCTGCATGCAAAACAATAGTGGCTTTAAATTGTCTGGCTCATTGTTTGGGTTATCTATGAGATCTCTCATTTTACTGAGGGCAGTATCAGTGCATAAGCTAAACCTCCTGCCACAGTCTTCTCACCTCTGCCTCTCCATGGCGGATGCTTGGACAAACTGGCCATTTGGTCTGATCTAAAATCCTTAAATCTCCTAGAACCTCATTTTCAAAGCAAAGGTGTTTTTCAATATTGTCTACCAAACTTTGCAAACACTGGGGAGCATTAATGGATAGGATCCCTGAGTTAGGTGTCAGAGGCACTGAATTAAGATTACCAGTATCTCGTGATTTCAGTGCTTTTCCCCGTACTTCTCACCAGGGGAGTTTTTAAATGTAGTCAAAACTCTAATTGCTCATTTCAGAAGATGCTCTTCCCCTAGAAGGCTGACAGAGTGAGCCTGAAGCTCCAGTGAAAAGTTGGAAACCTCATGCAGTGTATCGTATTAGCCCAAGGTCACAAATAAATTCTGGACTGCGCAACATCTCTAAAAGGCATTTATACATTTGTCTCTTTATACTCTGTCTGCTTTCGTCAGTACAGGCATTCTCAAAATGCCTATTAAGTGCACCAAGTGATGTCCACACTGCCTCCACTGATCCAAAACTACTGGCTCCCCAACGGAGATCTAGTATTTTGCCAATATGGAGCACCTGGCTCGCCACCTCTGCAGCAGCTTCCACTAACCACATCCGTGGAATCTGACACAGCTAACTCTAGCCTATGATTCATTCAATGCAATGTTAGTAACTTAGGAAACTATTCTTTAAGTCCCACAGCCACACTCGATTTTCTCCCCATCAGCACACTTGCTCCATCACTTACCAAGGAAACCCAGCTGCCTTTTAACCATTCATCTGTGAACCCTGCATTTATTAAGCAGGTTAGTAGGGCTGACTCTATCCCATCGCAGGGCAGTTTCTAGCACCAGGGCTGACACGTTCACCTGGCAACACTATATTATGCTAGAAACACAAACTCTGATTTTTTTCAGTTCTTGCTTGCTAGCTCTCCAGCTGGTTCATTGTTCTAAAAGTGTGGCGAAAATGTGTTGGTAGGTGAGAAATTTGAATCATTAACTACCTAGCTAGCTATGGTATGCTAACCAAAAACAGTATTAAAACAAAATGTAAAACATAATGTAACATTACCTACCGGAAACACTGAACTAACAACTTCTTTGAGTGTCTTGTCTTACAACCGAACGCCATAGCCACGCCCTAAATGCCCCTTTGCTTTATCACCGATTTTAAAATCAACGAGACCATAATTATAAAAATTAACATCATTATATATTGCAGAAGGCTTGAATCTAGTGATTGAGACATATACTCATTATGAAAATGTTTACTGAGGTAATAATCAAGTGATTATTAAGTGTCTCTCATTCTCATATAAACCGAGCTCTTTTGCAACCAGACGGATCGCCCCCAGCTGGAATTCAGATAGAATGCAGGTTTAAGGCACTTCCTCATTTGCGTCACTTTGCCAAACTGGATGCTCACCCTGTGAACCAAACAGTTGAAAGATTACCAGAAATTTCTTTGTCCCCAGATCCCATATCACGTTCTTCTACCGCTGGTGATTTGGACATTCCCGCGTCAGTCCCCAACTCTGCTTATGTGCTGCTATGGCGCACGTTCCTTCCTCTAGTGTGACTTTGCCCCTGACTTGTTCCATGACTTTAACTGTCACCATTTTACACTTTTTTAAGAAGTTAAGCAATGTGCTTTGTGTTTGCATCATTGCTGAATAGAAGTTAGAAGAACCACAGACCCGTCGATCCTTAGCTAGCCAACATTATACAATTTAGCTAAATATCAGTTTCTGTAAGAAAAAAGCTGAAAAGAGCTCACTTATATTGTGACCAATGACTGGATGAATGTCATTTCGATAATTGTCAAATCAAAGTCAAGTACATAAGGATATCGATATTTAGTTGGCTGTTGCCTAAGGGAGGCTGTGTGAAAGGTGTCAATGCCCACTTGGGATTTTCCCACGGCATCCCGTAATAGGTTAGGAGAGTGTAAACGTGCATAATCAGCGGGAATGAAGCCCGTCCTATGGGCTTTCACACTGTACTCAGAACTTGAGTAACAAAAGTAACTATCAATGTAATTGGATGTTGCCTAACTCCCACTAGATTGATGGAAACTGAGACAGATGTCTCATTATTCGTAGGTGGGTATACAGTCAGTCATCTCTTCGGTTGTGTGTATACTGTAAATATCTCTCAGAGGTGAGTATACGCCGCTACACCACTACACCACTACACCACTGCACCACTACACCACTACACCACTGTCCATAGGTTCATCCTCTAGTGGTATCTGGAGAAGATGGAAGAGCCGCGGAGAGAGGACCTGGAAAGAAGACCTCGGGGCCTTCCTTTTTCCAAACAGCCGTGGGCCATTCAAGGCCTCATACAGTAAGGACGTTGATCACCCTGGCACCTTAGCCCTTTTGGGTGCGTTGAGTCCAGTACAGTGCAAACAAAAATAGAGGAACGGCGCTCTGAAGCTGTGGAACTGGTGGGACCTGACATATCCAGACGGCATAGTCTCTAAAGGACCTACTCCATGGCAGAGCCCAGGCTGGTGAGCAGGTCGTGGTGTTGCTGGAGGATACATCATGCTCAGCCACAGTGTCAGTCAGACCACTCTTGTCCACTGTCCCCATAGGCAATTGGTTGTTCTGTCACGGTTTAAAGTAAAACCCCATTTCTGAAAAAGTTGGGACAGTATGCAAAATGCAAATGAACAAACAAAAAACTTTTGAAAATTAAATTCACCCTGTACTATTATTGAAAACATATTATTAACACAATATGTGATGTTTTACTTTGTGAATACATTTTAAAAATATACACTCATTTAAAATCTGAGGACAGCAACACACTCCAAAAAAGTAGGGACAGATGACTGTTTACCTCCGTGTAACATCACCTTTTCTTTTAATGACACTTATTAAGCATTTGAGCACTGAAGACACTAGTTAGTTCAGGTTAGCAAGTAGAATTTTCCCCATTCATCCATTATGCATGGCTTCAGCTGTGCAACCGATGCCTTATTTTGCGCTTCATAATGCGCCACACATTATCAATCATAGACAGGTCAGTCTGCTGGCAGGCTATGCTAGCACCGGGAATCTGTGTCTATGCAACAATGCACTTTTAATCCAGGCAGAATGTGGTTTGGTGTTGTCCTGCTGGAAAAGATGATGTCTGGATGGCAGCATTAATGGTTCCCTCACAGTGGTAAACAATCGACTGTCCAAACGTCTTTGGAGTATTTTGCAGACATCTGATTTAATATGAGTGTATATTTTCAAAAATAAATCAAATTCACAAAGTAAAACATCACATAATATGTAAATAATGTTTTTGCAATATAACAAGGTGATTAACATTTTTGTTTTTTTGCATTTTTACTGTCACAATTGTTTTGGAATTTGGGTTGTAAATGAGGAAAAGACAATTGGGGTTGCTAGAGCAAAATGCTGAGCAAAACAAAGGTCCTTCCAGAAATCAGTGGAAGCAAAACAATAAAGGCACATACAATATACTAAAGATGACTCTGTAGTACAGACATCAAACATGAAAATTAGTTAGCATCTTTTACATGAATCAAAAGACCATTCCACAGCTATATAGGAGAATGCCCTGCCTCCAGCTTTTTGTTATTCTAGAAAAAGTAAGGAGGCCTGAATCTTGCCATTGTAGTATGCCTGTAAGTATGTAAGATAGCACTGATTCTAAAAGATAAGTAGGAGAATGTCCATTTAGTGCTTTGTAGGTTTGTACCCAAAATCAACCCAAGATGTAACAGACAGCCAAAGTAAAGAGTATATAACTAGAGTAATGTGATAACATTTTCTAGTTCTAGTTAAGAATCTAGCAGCTGTATTCAGAATAAGTTTATCCATTGGCTTATCAGTAGCTTCACAGTGCCAACTGAACACGCAAACCTGCATTCAAATGCTATACAGATGTATTTTGGGATATGTTGAGCAAAATGCATTTTAATGGAATTGGATCAACATTTAACCAATCAAACCAACAAGCCAATGCCATTGCTGTTGTTTACACATTTGGCATCACCTAAAAAATCTTATATAATTTTAATAGGATCTAAACCAGACAAGAACATGTTTGTATAGTACACCAATATGAGTTCCAAATCCAAATATTGCCAAATTAATGTTGTGATCAATGGTGTTGAAGGCAGCACAAAGGTCAGAAAAATGAGGACAGATGCAGAGCCATGGTCTGACACCATTTGAAGGTCATTAAGTGCAATTTGTCTGGAAACAGATTAAAAATATATATTTGATATGATTGATAAATTCAATATAGGCCAAGAGTTGTTTTTTCTGTATCAAGGATTGGCTTTTTAAAACAAAACTTATTATTACAATTTTTAGCAAGTTTGCAGAGGATAGGAAAATGTATGATTTTCCACATAGGTGGGCCAAGCACAGGAAATAACTCCTTAAGTAGTTGAGTTGGGCTAAGGATCAGTTGGCTAAGGTTCAGTTTGGCTAAGGTTCAGTTTGGCTAAGTTTCAGTTGGGCTAAGGTTCAGTTGGGCTAAGGTTCAGTTGGCTAAAGTTCAGTTTGGCTAAGTTTCAGTTGGGCTAAGGTTCAGTTTGGCTAAGGTTGAGTTGGCTAAGGTTCAGCTCTGCTAAGGTTCAGTTGGGCTAAGGTTCAGTTTGGCTAAGGTTCAGCTGTGTTAATGTTCAGTCAGGCTAAGATTCAGTTTGCTAAGGTTCAGCTGGGCTAAAATTCAGTTGGGCTAAGGGTCAGTTTGGCTAATGTTCAGTTGGGCTGAGGTTCATTTGGCTAAGGTTCAGATGGGCGAAGGTTCAGTTGGCTAAGGTTCAGTTTTGCTAAGGTTCAGTTGGTTAAAGTTCAGTTGTCTAAGTTTCAGTTGGGTTAAGGTTCAGTTGGGCTAAGGTTCAGTTGGGCTAAGTTTCAGTTGGCTAAGTTTCAGTTGGGCTAAGTTTCAGTTGGCTAAGTTTCAGTTGAGCTAAGGTTCAGTTTGGCTAAGTTTCAGTTGGGCAAAGGTTCAGTTTGACTAAGGTTGAGTTGGCTAAGGTTCAGTTCTGCTAAGGTTCAGTTGGACTAAGGTTTAGTTTGGCTAAGGTTCAGCTGTGCTAATGTTCAGTCGGGCTAAGATTCAGTTGACTAAGTTTCAGCTGGGCTGAAGTTCAGTTGGGCTAAGGTTCAGTTTGGCTAAGGTTCAGTTGGGTTGAGGTTCATTTGGCTAAGTTTCATTTGGGCAATGTTTCAGTTGGGCTAAGGTTCAGATTGTCTAAGGTTCAGATGAGCTAAGGTTCAGTTGGGCTAAGTTTCAGTTGGTGGACTAAGGTTCAGATGAGCTAAGTTTTGGCTGGGCTATGTTTCATTTGGGCTAAAGTTCAGTTGGACTAAGGTTCAGATGAGCTAAGTTTCAGATGAGCTACGGTTCATTTGGGCGATGTTTCAGTTGAACTAAGGTTCAGTTCGACTAAGGTTGAGATGAGCTACATTTCAGTTGGGCTAACGTTCAGTTGTCACTATTAAAGGAAGTACTATTTTAGTAGTGAGTTTTACGCATCAACCCAGAGATATGACATCAGGTATGGAACAACCAGAGAGAAAAGATGTCAGGACAACTAAGAGGAGATATACCACTTCTGCTAAACAGGCAGGGTGAGATCATGGGTGTGATATTTGGGGCAGTGTGTATGTGTGAGTGGGGGGGCAATTTCCTGCCATTTGATTGAGTGTTGGCTCTCATGTGGGCACCTGCATTGACAGAACCACCCATCCTGTTCCTTTAAGCTTGCTGTGAGCTTAGAGTATGAATACACACACACGCACGCACGCACGCACGCACGCACGCACGCACGCACGCACGCACACACACACACACACACACACACACACACACACACACACACACACACACACACACACACACACACAACACATTAACACAAGTGCCCAAAACACAACGTGAAGAAGATAGACACTACATTATACTACCGACTCTGTACCTAGACCTTCACACCTACCCACACTTCCCAACATAAAATATCATCCTCTTAACCCAACTGCCAACCCAATCTCCAGCATCTACCATGTTCCAAGGCCCTGCTATGAGTACTGTATTGAAATCAGGAAAATTAATAAGTCATGTATGGATGCTGGAAACTGTGGGGAAGCACATGGTAAACAGGGACTGAAAATATGCACATCCAGCACAGCGGAAGCCTGACTAGTCCAGGCAGAGCCCCATTGGCCCAGGGGGAGAGTGGGGCAGACGGAAAGCCTTTCTCCCCAGCTGACAGACTGGCTGGGTGTCAGGGAGAAACATAGAAGTAAGATTGAATAGAATTGACATCACAGATTCAACTCAATTTATAGTATAACTAGAGGACTTAACAAAAACAAGAAATAATTTTTTTTTCACATGTGCAAGCCCCTGTACATCACATTGAAATGTTTAATACAAAAGCAAAATGATACATTTTCAATGAAAGCACTTTTTATAACTTTTTGTCTCCTGTGTTTAATCTGTATTTTACTATGGGAACAGATGTTGCAACTAGCTTTGTACCAACAGGAGAACAGTTTCTATGGAAACATCAACACTGTTTTACACCAGCAGAAGAGGAGGGGACTGTAAGCTACATGTACATGAGACCTACAGTAAGACTGCACTCAACAGTGTGGTAAACACACACACACGATAAGCGTAAGGATATGCTGTTCTATTCTTTCTGATTTCTATGGGACAGAACTAACTCATTCATTCACATTGAGATAATTACAACACTATCCGTCAGAGAAATAGAGGAGGAAAATAGAGAAAGTGAAAGAGCGACAGAGAGAGTTAGAAGAAAGAGAGATGGGTTTATATGCCTCTAGGAGGATGTGCACACTAATGAGCTGGCATACAAACACAATTACCATTCAGACAGAGAAGGAGATGAATATGTCTCAATGATTGAGTGTGAGTTTTTCTGCGTGTGTGTGTTTATGAGAGTAAATGTAGGTTATAATATGCTAAAGGATTGTTTACAGTATGCGTGAGCGTTGGTAAATGTGAGAGTGGTAGTTGATGTGTGATTGTTGGCACGTGTGTGTGAGAGTGTCTGTATGTGTGAATGTATCAGTTGAGTTAGATGCCGCTGTGGTAATGTCAAGCATTGGGCTGGGTCTGGACTGGGCAGGCACCTGCATGTGTAATGTATGTGCATATGTGTGCGTGTGACTGTGTGTCTGTGTGTTTAAATGCAAAAATGTGTGTACAGTAGAAACGTGTGATCGTTGTTGGACTGAGTCCAAACGGCAGAGGCAATGAACTGGTGTCAGTTACATCTGCCACATATGAAGTTACATCCTTAAAAGCAGTCCATTAGTATTCTGTAAAAAATGACAAGGGTCATAAATTACCGTCCTATCACTTTCATTACACTGGACTGTTAGTAAGCAATGGTGTTGGTGCTGTAGATGTGAGAAGAAAACCATGGGTGTTGTTTCTTGTTTCTGTTAGTGTGTTAGCGTGCGGGCATGTGTGACCAAAGCTTCCTCAGAAATTGAGACTCACGATCTTCAAGACGAGTTGATCAAACGCGATTGTGCTCCTGTGTGTCTTCTCTCTCTCCTCTTTCCACATCTTCCTAGATCTATCTGATGTAACTGAATGATTAGATCCTCAAATCGATGAATCAATTAATCGGTCAACCATCATATTTATTAAATGTAGGCCAGATCAGCAGATGTCACAAAGTGCTTTGACAGATATCCGGCCTAAGCCCCAAAGAGCACACGCAACAACAAGTTGATACACAGTGGCTAGAATAAACTCCCAGGTAAGGTGTTCTGAGGCCTGGGCAACTCGTTATCTACATATAGTTAGATTGGCAACTCATTCTTTACTGAAGAAAACCGAACTGTGTTGATAATACTACTGTTATCACAGCCCACTCATTCCCATCTCCAAGCTCTTTGAGGTTTTAGGCCAGGTATCTGTCAAAGCACTTTGTGACAACTGCTGTTGTAAAAAGGACTTTTCAAAACACATTTGATATGTGTGTGCATGCATAAACACAAGTGCACAAGGTCAAACACAAAAGAACGCACCTGCAGACACACACAAATGGACTCACGCTAGGCTGGTGTGACTGAACACCTTACTGGCCTGGTGATGCCATTCAATAATCCTCCCTGTCATCCAGTAGCATGTTTCTAGGAAAACACGGAAGCCACCTGATAATGGTACCCTCTTCCCTACATAGTGCATTACATTTGAACAGAGCCCTATACAATGCCATATGGGCCCTGGTGAAGTAGTGCACTATAACAGGGATAGGGTGCCATTTGATACGTACAGATAGTTGGCTGGTCTATCCATGCCCTGTCATGCCCTCCTCTAGCGTCTTTCCTGAAACAGCTGCGGCTTCTCTTTCTTCCCCTTGCTCGCTCGGTTTTCTCCCCCCCACTCCCCCCCCAGAGTTTGGTCTCTCTGGGCCCACAGACACGCTCTTGTTCCCAGGATCACATGACCTACTGTAGTCTTGCTCAACAGAGCTTTTCCAAGTGATCCGTGGATCGTCTCCAGCTACAGAACGTAGGCAGGTTTCCAGAGGCCCTTGACGCTCAGCAGGTAACTACTCACACCTGGCCATTGATTGTGATTAATCAGATCACCAGCCAGCAGTGGATGCTCTCATGCTATGCTGCATTGGCAGTTATTCAAGTTATTCTAGCAGAAAGATTGGAATGTGTTTGTTAATGTGTTTCCTTCGACTGGGGTTGTTGCAAACTTAGTGTACTCCTGTGATTTGTTTCCACCCACGAGTGCAAGGCTCTCCACGGCTCCAAAATCAAGTTTGCTCACAATACGTGTCAACAGGCGAAAGATAATTGTGTACTGTAGGAAATGGAGGGACAAGCACAGCCTGATATAGGTAAGACAAAGCTGATGTGGCGCATCG
>JACXGM010000134.1:59675-93335 GCA_016801145.1 Umbra pygmaea
CACACACACACACACACACACACACACACACACACACACACACACACACACACACACACACACACACACACACACACACACACACACACACATTTTACATCAGGTGGCTCAATTGTGAGTCAGACTTGTAACGTGAAGGTTGCCAGTACGATTCCCAAATGGGCCAAATGTCATGGTGTCCTTGAGCAAGGCACTTTACCAGGGGCGGACTGGCCATCGGGAGGATCGGGAGTTTTCCCGAACGGCCGGTCCATTCCGGGCCAAACGGGCCATCACATTTTACTTTGACGGCCGGTCGGACGTATTAAAACAAGTGACAGTAGGCTGAAATGGACAGCCTGTTGCATCCGCAAAACTGCGCTCTGGCCCGGTCGTCAAATCGAGAGAGAGTTCCTCTATATTCAAATGAGGAGAAACCCAGAGTGAATGATTGACGAACGCGGGGAGCGACAGATACAGCGCACACGCGCGCGCCACCCCCCCCCACCGCCGGCCGCTCCATCCAAAGTCCCGGGCCGAATTTTTTCCCAGTCCATCCATGCACTTTACCCTAACTTGTTTCATGGGATGTCCCTGTATGTTCTGTAAGACACTCTGGAGAACAATGTCTGCTAAATGACTAATATGTAAAAAAACTATATTATATCTTTGTAGGGAACTGAAACATTCATCGCATTCTAAATCTTATTTTCATTAACTCTAAAACCTAATTATTAAACATAAACTTAACAATGAACCTTAACTACTTATAGCTACTGTACTAAAATTAATGTCCAGTTTTCCATGTTCTACAATCCTTTTGCAGGTTTCAGTCAGTAAATAATGCTTGTTACTCATTGTTGTTATTGATATCACTATTTATATGTATTTCTGTTACAATTGTCTATCTAATTTATTTACTTTTTTATTTCCGGTCTGTAAGTAAGCATTTCACTTTGTTTACAGTGTAAACGACAGACAACAGTTGATTAGATTTTAATTGAAATATGTAAAAGATTCACTATCATCACGTATATATTTGTAATACTACAAACGTAACTACGGTATAATGAGTGCATAACTGTAGATTACAATATGTATCAATCGATCAATCAAATTTTTTATAAAGCCCTTTTTAAATCAGCAGTCACAAAGTGCTATTACAGATATCCAGCCTAGAAACCCATACAGCAAACAACAATGCGGAATTGAAGAAGAGTGGCTACGAAGACCTCCCTAGTAATTTGCTTCCCAGGAAGAAACCTAAAGAGGATCCAGACTCAGTGGGGTGGCCATTCCTCTTTTGACTGTGCTGGGTGTAAAGTTGAAGTGTGCATGTCCAATTAAGGCAAAGTTGTTTATCAGTACACATTAAGGTCCTGTGAGTAGTCCTGGGGCATGATCCTGGGGCATGAGTTCAGATCTTCATGTGGGATGTGTCCAGTACTTAAACAGATCCAGATCGGCTGCACCACCAGGTATACAGGAACAAGGACAACCAGGTGAGTTGTGGGCAGTGACAGTGGCTTTGGACAAGGTCATCATCAAGCCAGATAGTTCTGCGTTGTGGTCCAAGGACTCAGTTCATACTAGGTCATTGTCGTAGGATTCATCAAGACACCAGAGAGATTAGATGGGGCCTTCCATAAATCAGCAGTACCTCAGCAGAATTTAGATTGATACTCTTCATACAGCCAACGAATGTAGCCTGTACTATAATAAACTATGCCCCATTCCGAGGGGTTGTAGATGCATAATCGTTGCCATCCCTAAAGCATGTATTATTAAACAATATGATTTAAGTTAAATATTAATCAGATATTTATAAGAATTTATATACTATTCAAATCTAAATAATAAGCATGAAGAAAACCTGAGACCCCGATGTGAAAGGATATCTGCAAGGGACAGTGATGAGGTGTTTTAGAGATTGGTGTAAATCACAGTATCTTGTGTTTTTAGGGGAGTGTGTGTTTGCGTGTGTGTGCTTAACTCTAGTCCTCTGCCCCAGTTTGCTTGGCAGTGGCCCCACCGTCTGTGCTAAAAGTCACGTCTTGAGGAGAGAGAGAGTAGAGAGTGGGAGAAGACATGTGGGAGGAAGTAGGAGGAGGGGCTGAGGGGGCAAAAGGAGCAGGACACAGGAAGTGGAGAAAGATGAAGAGTGGAGAGACAATGGGATGAACGAGGGGTGCTGAACGGAAGGGGGAAGAGAAGGAAAGGAAAGCAGAGGGAGGACCGAGGGAGAGACAGGGAGACAGTGGAAGAGAGAGAGAGACAGGGAGAGAGAGGAAGAGAGTGATAGAGAGGGAGACTGAGGAGGAGAGAGACAGAGAGAGACAGTCAGGGAGACAGAGGAAGAGAGTGATAGATAGGGAGACTGAGGAGGAGAGAGACAGAGAGAGACAGAGACAGGGAGACAGTGGAAGAGAGAGAGAGACTGGGAGAGAGGAAGAGAGTGATAGACAGGGAGACTGAGGAGGAGAGAGACAGAGAGAGACAGAGACAGGGAGACAGTGGAAGAAAGAGAGAGAGACAGGGAGAGAGGAAGAGAGCGATAGACAGGGAGACTGAGGAAGAGAGTGAGAGAGAACAGGGAGACACGGGAGACCAAGGAAGAGACTGACAGGAAGAGACAGAAAGAGAGAGAGACATGGAGACAGGGAGAGAGAGAGATGGAGAGAGAGAGAGAGAGAGGGGGGGGAGGGAGGGAGGGAGAGGGTGTGTGCATCTGGCATTAGCAGGAGAAGGGAGAGATAGCGTGGGCCAGGCTGGCCGGACGTGTGTGTTTGTGTTTCACTGAAGAGGGATGTGAGACAGAGACCCCTCACTGGCCCAGCTTTCATACTGGAACACGGCCATGCAAAGATGGACAAAGACACACAAAGACAGAAACACACACACAGACGCACATTATGCATGTAAACCTAAATGTATGAAGATGTAACGAAGGACATAAGATACGTATAGCATTATGAAGTAGCTGGAACCTGGAAAGATGGCTGGAGCGAAGAGAGGCGAGCGGAGCAGACCTGAAGCTGGACTAATGACGGAATCCAGCAAGGCTTCCTAGTCCAGTATGATAACAGCTGCCTGTTTTTAAGGAGAAGCTCCAGAAACATTACCCTGCTCAAGGATACAGCAGCATCCAAAACAGGATGAACCCACGCCACCGATAGACTCGTGTTTGTGTGCTACTGTACACACCACTGGCTTGCAGCGCACCAGGAAGACAGCCCAAGGTTAGGTCTGATAGCTGGGTCTGAGGGCATAGACAGGGCCGGTTCAGGGCTTACATAAGAACTGGAGGTCAAACAGTAAATAGGTCACCCAGAGTTGGATGAGCCGATGTAAACGTGTGTGTTGACAGGCACTGATATCCTGTCCAGAAAGTTGCATGCTCAGCCTCAATGGCATATTTCTGCCCTCATAACGTCAGCGTCACCTTATGGCCCACGCCCGCCCGCCGTCTGAGAATTCCTTTCCTCAGCCCTCTGCCAGAGTCACTTCCTGTGCTGTGCAGCTGAGTGTCCTCACCGCCACTGAAACGGAGCGCCGCGCCGTAGGGAGGAGGGGCCTAGTGCTCTTCCTTATGGGGCTCCAGAGAACCAGGGAACACACTGAATGTGTACACAAGTCACATGAACATGTGTACGTACGCACACACGCACGCGCTGCCTCACACACACACACACACACACCGTGGGGGCGGCGTGTCACATAATGGCACAGGGAGTGTGTGTGCAGAAGGATGGGGAGGCCAGGGGAAAGTTGGGGAGGGAGTGGGGGCGTCCATTGTTTTCAGTCTGGACGGCTTGACTGCTGGGGGGCGGGCGGGGTAGGCAGGGGAGGTGAGGGGAGAGTCAAGGAAAGGCTAAATTTAGAACACCTTAGAGCCCAATTAATCCAAGCATTCTTAAGCATATTTGGACGCTCACTCATACGTTATCGCATAATTTTTCACTTTAGGGAAGCTTTTCAAAAGTTAAATATGCACTTCCAATACCGATTGGATTGGTAAGACATGTATGACAATTGGATGATATGAAGTACACACAAGTGGATCGGTTTTGGCTCATAGATGCTGTTATACAAAACAGCTCACACAAGGAGTAGTAGTTTAGTGTCTTGCTCAAGGGCACAATGGCAGATGAGCAGGCTTCAAAACAAAAAAAGGTTTCTAGTTCAATGCTGTATTCACTGGCTGTATAATGCCCAAAAGGTTATGTTATTGTACTGTAAATTACCCAATTTACAATTTGTTGCAGTGTACAATACTATAACATCACAATCATATTAATGTGGCCTACACAAATTAAAAAGATGTTATTGTATTCAGCATTGACTGAAAGAGGGTGTTTTGTTGTATACATCAGATGTGTATAAGATCCTAACTAGAAGGTCACAGGAAGCCAGCCTGGAGTCAGCCACAACAATAAAGGTTAGTCATTTTACATCATTAGTTTTTTTTACATGTAAGTAATATAGCAGATGCTCCTATCCAGAGAGGCTCATAGTAGTGTGTGCACACAGGTTTCACCCTGGTCCTCAGAATGCATCAACACCAAAACCCACGCAACATGTGACACAGGCCGTGCATAATCAGGCTGTTCTATTGTAGATCTGTGTTTAACTGTATTCTTAAAGAAATGTTTTCCCAATTTGTATCCTTCATTTAGCAATATCCAGTTTGTGATTAAGTCTGTGACCACTCTTCATCTGAACAACTCTCAGTGGCCTCGGGACAGTCAGTGTAGAGTAGAGATGGGTTTTTCGAAGCACATCCAATGAAGTGCCAGACGTAATGTATTGCTACATTGTTAAAATGTATTATACTGTAAATTACATTGTGTTTGACTGTGTTCTAATGTGCTCAGCCGTATTCGACGGCATTCTACTGTTTTACTGTGTTAAACTACAATGTAATGTATTCTAATGCAGTGAAATTGTTGTGCACTATTACAATCTTTTATTATTATTGTAATGTACTATGTTGCTATATTCTACTGAGGTTTGAGAACAGGCTGTTCTCATGACGATATGTCAAATCTTACAAAACAAGACATTCGTGCACATGTATATTTCCAGACTCATGGAAACGTAAAGCCTTGTACATTTAAAAGCCCAACTTAACCTAACCTAATCTCACCACAACCATAACCCCAATAACCTAGCGTGTTATGCCTTAACTAAACGTTTCCCAAGTACTTTAAATTGTAACCGATTGGTAGTCTGCCTACATAATGCGATGAAATTTACATTTGTATGGTTTCTAATGTATTGCCATGAGAACAGGTAGGCATGTATACTACTGGTCAAACGTTTTAGAACGCCAAGGAAATTACAGTGTTTTGATAGAAATTTATACCTTCATTCACCAAAATGTTATTAAATTGATACGAAAATATTGTCAAAACATGGTAAATTATGGATAAGCTAAAGGTTTCATCATTAGGACACTGGGCGCAGATAGCTCAGTGGGTAGGGAGTCAGACTTGTAGTCAGAAGATTGCCAGTTCGAATCCCGACTGAGCCAAATGTTCTTGTGTCCTTGGGCAAGACACTTTACCCTAATTGCTCCCAGGTCGTTGCTGTAAATAAGAAATTGTTCTTAGTCAACTTACCTGGTTAAATTACAGAAAAAAAAAGAATGAATGGCTGCTGAAAAATTGTCTTTGTCTTTTAGTGTGAATAATTAATTAGAAATCAGTCATCAGTCCCTGGGCGTTCTAAAACCTTTGACTGGCAGTGTGTGTGTTGTGTGTGTTCACCTGGTTTGTCCACCAGGAGTTGACCAGCAGCATTTACATTCGCTAAACTGCAACATGCTGTGGTGTGGCATACGTGTGTACTGTAGCCTCTGGCCGGGCCAGGCATGTGTCCCTCCATAGCTAGGGTCTGATATCAGCCTCGATGTCCAGCCGTGGTGGGTGGGTGGTGATGGTGGTTGGAGGGAAGCAGAATCGAGCGGGCAACACTAACTTGGTGCCAAAGAGGGCAGTAGGGCCAATGAGAGGGCCCTCATCATGTAGAGGTGGGTCAGTGATAAGGCCAGAGGTTTCCAGACAAATACCTGGCCTGTGCCTGTATAGGCGTAGTCAACTGTTATTAATTGATGTGCGACTTTCACAGCAATTGCTCTGAATTAACCATTGTTCAATTGTAAATAAAATCTAGTTCCATCACTTTGAAAAATCATTCATTTGGTAATAAACCAATGCTAAACTATGCTATATACTGGAGAAGGTGCCGTTTGGAAGGAATTAAGTCATTATTTGGAACATTATCATGCTGTGCTACCAGTACAGCATCTCTGTTACTGCAAGTTAATGAAAGCCTCTGATAAGCAACCATCTTCATACTAACAGAACATTTTCCTCCGGTTTACTTCCTCGGCCTTCACACTAACATCACGTCGTTATTGTAGGCCACTCCCTTTCCTCTGATTCCACTTGAGTGTTTACAATCCTGACATGTTAACACTCATATTAAACAGCAAGGGGTGCTACTTCCTGGAAACCCCTCCGCCATCAGATGAGTTCACAGCTGGCTCTGCCAACCAAGTGGCACATTAATAAACATTACATACCCATCTGAAAGCTTGTTCACACAACTTTGTGTAGTTTGTCTCTTGCCCGTAATACCTTTAAGCCTAATGTAATTGGCCATTGGACAAATAATTCAGCACTGATTGCTAAACAACTGATGTAGAGAGTAACTGACATGATTAACTGATTCCTCTTAGGTTTATTATCAGCGTGTGAGGTTTATGGTCACTCTGCTATCATCTTTACTCATTCACTGTAGGAACTTGGATCCACTTCATGTTTTCATAATAATAGCGCTCCATTGTCCAATCCTGCCATCCTGCTGTCTATTTTTATGACCATAACAATCAGCCAAAAAGGATTTTGTTTATGACAAGTTCTTGTGTCTTATCAACACCCGCATTCACAAGTGTAGTGTGAATGTCATGTTTGCGATGACACACAGTCCCCGCTGCGCTCTATGTGTGTGTTTGTTTAATTACAACCAAATGGTGGAGAGTGCAATATGTGTGTGCACGAGTGAGGTGAGTGCATGCCTTTTCTCCCCCATGCATCTTTAATCAGCCAGTTCCCGAGAGTTTGGAGAGTGTTCTGCACCGAGTGCATGAGTTCCATCATAAATCAGCTCTGCCCTATGAAAGGCCTGCACAAGCCAGCCAACGTACAACTGTTGTACATTATCGGGCCATGTCCATTTTGCATCCCTTTGGCTTTCGTGTGCCTACGCTTGATTCTCTGTTTGGTGAAGCTTTATTTTCTCGTGACTCTCACACAAGGTATTGACTGCTCACATGTCTTGCACAGAGAATATCAGCTTCTGCCTTCAAACAGATGCTTTAGAGTTCATGCTTTTAATCGTAACAGACTTAAAATCTCATTCATACATCAATCCATCCTATTGTTATACCAGATAAGTCTCCAAGACCTTGCCTGTGTGTATTTTTATGTTATGTTCTACATACATGTATGCTTTGAATTCGTTACTTGGGCGTTTATGTCATTTGTGGTTATGTTTTCTGTATGTCTTTTTTTGGTGTTTATATGAGCTACCCTATGTAAAAAGATTTTCAGCCTCGGCAGACAATAAAGTTGTATCGCATCGTATCGAATCGTATGTGTGACTGCCCAGCTCACAAGGTCACGTGACTTAATTCAATGCATTCTCTATGGTATATGTTGGTACTGCAATTTTACACCATTCTTTTTCTACAATGTTAATGTGATTATTAAGTTAATATTATATTTTGCTATATTGTATTAACAATCTATTTTTGTACCAAGAAGTTAGTGTTAACTTAATTTCTTAGGAACGTATAATGTTTTATCTTGACGAATCATGGTTTTGATATAGCAACCTATCCGCTCTCCCAAAAAAGATTGTGAATTTTATCTACACAGTTATGTATTACAAGTTTCAATTTGATGTTCTTGATATGTTAAAGAACGCAATTTGTACTAACCCTTAAGTAGACCACAACCAAAGCTCATGCTGAAAAGGTAACATAAAAACATAAGCGTGGTAGGGTAGAACAACGTGGGCTATAACACACCACGCTAGATACAACTTAACTGGATTCTTGTTCAGTAGGACATAGCGGTCAGGGCTGGGTGGTCCTCGATGATTATAAAACAGATACACTACATTATTCTTTTGTTGGTCTGACCATCATCCATCTCTCTCTGACCTTTTTCACATTCTGACCACCTCTCTCTACTGTTTGTTCCACCCCTCCCTGCCTTTACAGCCACTCTCTGTTTCAGTGTCCAGTCCCCCGATGAAGCTGCCTCTCCCCTCTCCTCCTTTTCTCCCACATCTGGCCAGGCAGCTGTGGCTGGCCTGGGTTCAGGAAGGAGGGGTTGACTGAGTAGGGGTGAGGGGTTCGGAGGGCTATCCATTGCAAAGCCCAGAACACTAAAAAACAGAGCAAGCTTTCTTTAAAACAAAAAGTGCACTGCAGAAAAAGTTAAAACCAACTCTCCTCCATCTCTCTCAGCCTATCTATCAAAGTGTCTCCCTGTGCACTATTAAACTCAATTAAACAGCTCCATTGAGCTGAGCAGGGAGAGTGGGACGAAAGGGGAGAAGCAGGGGGCGGTTAAGGGCAATGTTCTCAATATCGGATTTGTAGAACTTAAACATATGACTCTAACCCAGGGGCTTGTTCATTAAAATCTGAGTGAACTAGAGATTGACAAAAAGAGGAACAGGATGGTATGACATGACTTCAGGACATAACGGTATGATATGACAGTATGCCATAATGGTATGAGATGATGGTATGGCATGACTGTAAGAGATGATAGTATGATGTGATGTAATGAGATGATGGTATGACATAACGGTATTACATGATGGTATGATATGATGGTATGACAGGATGATATGAAATGACAATACGACGAGATGGTATGAAATGATGGAATGACAACATCGCTATGACATGATGGTATGGTATTATGGTATGACATGATGGTAGGGCATGGTGGTATGACAAGATGGTATGAAATGACGGTATGACATGATGGTATGAAATGATGGTATGACATAACGGTATGACATGACAGTGTGATATGATGGAATGACATAACGGTATGTTATGATGGTATCACATGATAGGATGGTATTATTGTCACATGATCCAATCCTGGAGTTTCCCCTGCCGGGGTCCTGAGGCTCCGACAGTCGATGTCACCGGATTTATGACATCACAAGCCCCCCTTCCCCCACCCCCCTTGTTTAATCTAATGCACCAGTTTTGCCTAAGGGCTGATTTACACTTCTGCGTTGAGGTTACGGCGTAGCCTACGCCTTAGCTGGTTGCCTACCCATACCCTGCGCTGTACCCCACGCCGTAGCTGACGTGTACCTCTCCAAAAATTTACTGTAACTACGGAGCCGCAAGATCTGTGATTGGTTAGCTTGATTGCATTGCATTGCAGCACAATGCAGATACCGACACAGAAGTATAAATGCTCATGACAATGTAAGCTACGGCGTACGCCTACGGCATAGGTTATGCAGTAACCTTGACGCAGAAGAATAAATTGGTATGTTGTGAGTTATTGCTTATTGTCAAATTGTGTTTCTACAAGCCAGTGTCTATTACTGACCTGTTGTTTTTTTACTCAGAGTCTGTGTATTATGACTAAGTTTGATTTGGGATTATTGTTCCCAAAGTTCTTCCATTTTGCTGGTTGGAAATTATTTTGTGTCCACCTTCTTTATGTAAATCAACACCTATTATGTCTATTACACCCAACTATCACAGGTGAAAGTAAATCAAATTAAGTAAAATGAAGTTCACTACAGGGAATAGAATGCCATTTATGATGCTGTGTAGCTATCCACATTAACTCTGCTCTAGAGTCCTGTTTCTTTCCATGTGAGGGCTGTAATTTCAAATTCCTAAATGTTGCCTTATTTCCTATTTAGTGCACATTCATGGGCCTTGTTCAATGCACTATACAGGGGGCAGGGTGTAATTTGAGACACATCCAGTGACTCACCGCTACAAGTGCGTCATTGCATTCGACATTCCAGGATGTCATCTGCGTTACCTTTATGCCACCTCCTTACCCCCTCCCTCCCTGCGGTCTTTTGTTTCTCCTGACCCCGTGCGCCAGTTCCTCCATATGCCAGCTGAAGTAGTACATGACCTCTCATGGTTCACATGGGGACAGAGTCCTCCCTAAAGTAGACAATGCGCATGCAGCCCGAGTCTCACATGTGCTTTAGCATTATGGGTTGTAACGGTGAATGTGGAAAAAAGCTCCCCTTTCACGTTCTGGCAATTCCTTCCAAATGACTTTATGGCCGGTTGAACTGTCTGAGGAGCCAAACAAACACTCAGCACACAGCTGGGAAGGTGAGGGTGAGGAGAGGGAGCAGGGCGAGAGACAATGACTTAGAGAGGGACAATGAGAGAGAGAGTGATGGGCCAATGAGAGCGAGAGTAGGAAGTGAGAGCAGGGAATGAGCCAGTAGGACGGAGCGGCTGTGTGTGTTGAGTGGCTGGGGGGCTTGGGAAGGTGAACCCGGGCTCCTCTCTACACAGGAAGCCCCTGATTAGCGCTAACGAGAAATGCAGGCCGTATTAATGCAGCCACACACCTCTCCCTTCTGCCATCTGCAGCCCCTTCGCTCTCTGCCAGACCCCATAAACCCACTGCAAAGCCCTGAGATACACCAGAGCACTGAGGGGGCCTACAGACCTCTCTGGAGGAGCAAGGCCAATACAGTAAAACACAGGAACATACCACACAGGAACCTACACACACTGGCTAAATAGCACATTGTGAAGTACACAGCGCAAACAATTACACACCTACACCAACAGATCGCTGAGGAATACACACACGATTATGCACAGCGGCGCACAGACTCAGGCTTTTAATTCTCGTATTAAATCAATTTGTATAACGAACAATAACATATTTGAGCTCGAAGATCAAAGGGTGCAAGACGGAGGGATGGATAGATGGGGAAAAAGGTTCTGCTGGTGTGCACACATCATTATTAACTGTTCTCCCAGATGGACAGGCAGGGCGTTCTCACATTCAGACATGGATACCCTCTCCCCTTTTCTCCCACCCACCCACACATGAACATGTGTTTCACATTCAGAGAGGAGATGTGCAAACCAACGGCTAACAGCTCTCCAAGACTGGCAGGCCTTTTTCTGCGGTCATGGAAATGAACTTACCCTATTGTGGGAAAGACAAAAACATTTTGTTTGTGCGTGTGTGTGGAGCTGTGTGTGGATGGATGTATTTATATGTGTATGTACTATATGTGTGTGTTTAGGGCCCTTTGGGTCACTTTTGTAAAGAAGGACGGATAGGGAGCAGACACAATATTGAGACTTGAGCAGAAGAATGGCCTGGAAGACAGAGAAAGGAAGCCGAGGTGGTAGTACCTTTATTACATCCACTCAAGCAGTGTGTGGAACCTGTATATGTGTGTGTTAGAAAGACAAAGGGGAATGAGGGGTCCTTCTCTTTCTAGTTTACCCAGCTGGAACACTGTTGCGAGCCCCAGACAGAGTTGTGATGTCAGCCCGGTTCTGTCTCCCTTGCTCCGTCTCCTGCCGTGACCCACCAACTCCCCTGCTTCCTGTCCCTGGTGTGTCCCTGAGTGATGTCACAGACCAGCTGGGGATGTCATGTCCAGTCCCTCATGGCCTCTCTCTCTCAACCCAGCTTCAATCACTGACATTCCACTGAGACCTAAGATGGTCAAGGAAGCACGTACCGCACAGACAGGCAAAGACAGACCACGGATGTACCCAGGCACTTGATGCATAGAGCGGCATGTACACCCACACATAACAGCATAACTGTGTTCATAGTTTAAAAAAACAGACTTTATGATTCTGTAAACATGCAACATGAATATAATAATTCATATAGTTGAGGCTGTAAATTAAAGCTGTGAAAATAAAAGACGAGTGGTATCATACTCTAGTAACACAATGTAACCACTTATTTCGATAATGTAATTGTAAAGTAACGTATTGTGTAATATAATTAATTTGTTTCACAATATAATTGCTCAATTGGAAAATGTAACCACTTACTTACTTAATATACATAAATGCGTCCATTCCATTCAGATTTTGGCCCTCAACAATAGAATAATAACAAACAAATAAAAATAAATTGTTTAGCTTTTAACAGTTTTTACATGACACTGTTTCTTTTCATGGCCATAGGTTAAAATAAAATAAATCCACTATTTCAGTCAAACATAATGGCAGTCCTCCTGATGCTCTGGTGTACTTTCCGAAGATCAAATCTTTCCCAACAATCAAGTAGGCATGAAAGTCTTCGCAAGACGTTTTCAAAGTTTTATTCTGTACACAGAAACCCCTTCAGTGACTCAACAGATAAGTGATTCCTTTCCTTTGTCCACTGGCTTTGCATTAGTGAAAAAACTCTACATTTGCATTGTGAGAAGGAATAGCAAAAAAAAACTGTGCAACCTTCATTAGCTCTGAATGAAAATCTATGCTTTTGGACCTTTCTAAATATTTTGTCCACTTCTTGTGTGCTTGCAGATTACTGAACTCTCCATCAGTGTTTCACCTTTCTGTGAATTTCTTCAGGTTGGTGACCTGATCAAAGCACTTTGCATCATCAACTGGCACCCCCTTTTCTCCCAGGCGTTTGATACAGGCTTCTATGTCATTCCAATGGTGGAGTGTGAGCAGGCATGACCTAAAGAGAAGGGACAAAATAATGCAAAACCCCAAAAACGCACACAATGTATAGCAACTGTAGAACGCAAATGCGGAATCCCAGACATTTGGGGTGGATTTCGAAATTCCGGACGGACACATTTTTTTAGGTCCAAAAAGAGGACAAGTCCGGTAAAAAGACAACGTATGGTCACCCTAATGTGGGCCATTTGTTTGATGGTGTTCTCAGGGCACACTTGTGAAGGAGACCTAGTTCTCAATGTGTCCCCGCTGGTTAAATAAAATAAAATCAATAATTGCTTGGTTAATGTAACTAACCAGTGTCATGATACAATTACTTTATCGGTTAATTTAATTAATAAATGTCACAGTAAAATCACTTTATTGGTTAATGTTATTTAGTGTCAGATCAGTTTACAAGAGCAAAAAAAGGAAACCTGGGAGAGAAGTTAGCTAGAAATCTGACATAAATGTGTAAGAGAAGCAGCATCCGATACTGTCTTTAAAATGGTCTGGCTATTGGGAGTAAATGACTGACACATTTATAAGTGGACCGGCCATAAAGAGCAATGAAGCGCATTAAAACTCCTTCAGCAGCTTTTGCCTAATGAAATATTTCTTTACTCTTGCAGGAGAGACAGAGGTTCTGAAATATCCATCACAGGATGTCAACATGTATATTAAATTAGTATAGTGTAAATGTACTATATTTAAAGCTGACTGTTTGACAGGAACATTGGGTCTGACACATTATTTAAAGTCCTTCAGGTTGATTGGCAGTGAAGTGCTCATCCCCTGGGAGCTGCTTGACCTATAGCCATACACTTAACATCAATGACATGCAGCCTCTATTCATCAACACAATCACTGTTGAACATTCACTCAGTCACTCAATTCAAGTAAATACCAATCCATTAACGTGTACACTATATATACACTACCTGTCAAAAGTTTTACAACATTCCGAAAATCTCATTTTAATTTAAATGAACCAAGATGGCATAACTTCTTTAAAAATATAGTCAAGATATTAACAACAAATTTTCAGCAGCAAATAATTCAGTGTCTTAATGATTAAATCTTTAACACATTCATAATTAAATCATGTTTTGACGTAAATGTTTGATCAATTTAATGCTACCTTGCTGAATTAAGGTTTTAATCAAAATATATGAAAATTCCTGGGTGTTCTAACACGTTTTACCAGTTGTGTAAATACTACTATATAAAAAATCTTATTGAGTTCACTGCATTATAGGACCCATTTACAAAATCATTAGCATTTGACATAATTTAGTTGAAGACCTGACAACACTTATTTAGTTAATTGAAGTCATATATGTCTTTCAGAGAGCTGGGAGCACCGCAAAGTGGGCAGAGGTACTTCCTAACTGGTTTGTCTAGTCTGGGGTTAACCAAAATATTGATGTGGCCTTAAAAGGTCATGAATTTATCATGTTCACCTGGCACCTCCAGAAAGAAGTCTTGTCCACCACTTAGATTCTGTCTCTCTTCTAGGATGCTTCTTAGGTTCTGTTACTTCTAGGGAGTTATTTCTAGCGATTGTGCATCAATATATTTTTGTTGTGTGTTTTTTAGGGTTTTAGGTAGGGTATCTGTATAAGCACTTTGTGACATCTGCTAATGAAAATACAACTTTTTAAAATAAATTTAATTAATTTCACATTACACAAAAAGGTTAGTTTAGCTTTACCAAATATAAATTACCCGATCACATTTTCTGCATCATGCATATACAGTAAAGTTTTATTTTTTATTTTACACTTCAGTCATTTAGCAGATGCTCTTATCAATAGCGGCTTACACTAAGTACTAGAACTTCCCCTGGAACAACTTAGGGTAAAGTGCTTTGCTCGAGGACACAGCAATATTTGGAACACTAGAGAATCAATCCGACATCTTTTCAACTTCAAGTCTGACTCCCTATCCACTGAGCTGAAGTAACACATAAATACATTTTTCTACTTGGATGCATGCACTTACTAACAAATTCAAAACTGCCTCTGGAAGCAAAGTGAGCACTAAAACTGGTCTCCAGGAGCTTCAGTAATTGGGTTTCCTTTTCTGATTAGCAGCACAAAAGCCTAAGATCATCATGCGCAATGACATGCGTTGGCTGGAATGGTGTAAAGCTAGCTCTTGCAGACAGTTTAAATCTCTGGTAAATAGTATTTTTATTGTTGTGGTTGTTTTTCTTAATGTTTGTATTTTATATAAATTATTTTCGTATATGATTTTATTATTGTAACACAGGACATAGCTGAAGTCCTGGATGAAACATCTGTAAAAATTGGTGAAGCACAGGAAGCTTTGTAGACCCTTGGTCGTTGTAGGGACTGGCCATGACCTGACTGTGTCCATCTTTGCGTGTTTCATTTAGACCCCTGTGAGATGATCCGCTACCCCAGGAAGGAATTCACATTTCTCCACTTTAACGTAGAGCTGATGTTTGAGTAGATGTCTCAGGATGGCCCGGACGTGTCTGACGATGCTGAAAAGATCAGGATGTCATTGATGTACACAACAACCTGTCTACCCAGCATGTCTCGGAACACACCATTCACAAAGGACTGGAAGACTGAGTGTGCAGTGGCTAGACTGTAGAGCCTGATATTAGTGACCTGAGGTAGTGCTGCGGGCTGTCTTCCACCCATCGCCATCCTCTGATGAGGTTGTAGGCACTCCTCAGGTCTATTGTTCGATAGCAGAGGGCACAAGAGGAAGAGGATATTGGTATTGTATGTTGACCTCATATAGCCCAGGGTAGTAAATGCAGGGCCTCAGTCCTCCATTCTTCTTGGCCAATGAGAAAATCCTGACTGAAGATGGAGAGGAGGACTGTCGGATAAACTTGGGTTAGGGCCTCCTTCGCATGCGTACTTTTCCTTTGCTTCTGTCTTGGGCACAGTCCCAAGGTCTTTGAGGAGGGAGTCAGGTGGCACCTGAAGGATATAACACAGCCTGGATCTCTGTATACTCACAGGGGAATTTGGACTAAAGGACGGCTGGACTCTCAACCAGTGTGGCACCACAGACAAAGTGGAGGCTGGTCTTATGGCCCGAGACAGGGGTTTGTGCAGATGTAAAAATCAATGATCGGTTTGTGCAGACGTAACCATGGATATTCGAGGACAATCTGGTGAACAGGTGTGGTGATGATGTGAAAGCATTATCTTCTACTGGTGAGGTGACATGGGGATAGAGATGGGATGAGGTGAAATGCGTTATTGTTCCAGTGCCCAGCGTTTCCCTGGTGTCTCTGTTCTGAAGGTGGGTAGGGGATCCTCCCCACTTCCATGGGGATGGCATCAGTGCCATAGTAGTGACGGCATGAAGAGGGTGGAGGTGAACATCGAGGCTCCGCTAGGAATTAAAGTTGACAGAGTTGGAGATGATATTCTCCAGGCCCAAGTCATCGTTCCGATAGGCCGTGCACAGAGTTTGCTTGTTCCAGCATGACCACGCTGCCATTGTCCTGAAGGTGAGTGCATACTTTGTCGCTGGCATTTATCCCTGACGCATTTGAAGGAGACTCTCAACTCCCTCTTTTTCTTCTAAGGGATGGTCGAATGCTTCCCTTAACTGAGCCAGGTCGGCATTATACTGCGAAGGTGTTCTGTCCTTCCGGCAAGGCCAGGTGAGCTCCAGAAGATGGCCCAGGAGAAGGAATAGATGTAACATAATCAGGACCAGACCCCAGAAAGCTCCCCGGAGCGCTGGGTAGGCTAAGATTCTGGAGCTTGGTCATGACTTCCAGCATGGCTGTGCCAAGTTAAGCTAGGAGGTGGGAATGCTCCTAAAGATGCTGTTTGTGGCTGTTGACCCGACCGCCCGGGGGATGCCCGGTTGGTTACCCGCTGTTCCCATTTGGTGTGTTTTTCTGTGGTGTGACAGGGTGTGGGAAACAGCTGAAATCACATGCAGGGATTACTAAACAGGAAAGAACTAACTATTATCTTCACGTTCGAAGACAAGGATACAAATAACACTCTTGTTTACATTACACTCAGACTCTGTATAAACACATGACACGTAGGTACAATAACGCACAAAAAGAAAGGGAAAATCTAGGGCAGATGTAGGGGTGCTGATGAGGTGCAGGTGTGCTGCCGACAATTGAGGGGACCCAGATTGCCAGGGGACACGTGGTTCAGAGTAGCTAGCTTAGACCGCTACACCAAACTCTGGTACGTCTGACCACATTATGTATTTATTAAATATTTAGACTTTGTAGCATACAACTATGTCTTTTTATACCTGATCCTCCCAAAATTAACTGTTTTAATATTTTTGTGGTTAAACTTCAACTAGCCAGTTGCAGTTTAGGTCAACTTTGCAGGCGGGTTTAAGAAGTATGCTGGATTACAGAGGGATGACCTGAAGCTAATCTAGTGGCCAATTGTAATTCCACCATAAAATACAGGATGAGAGAAGCGCACGGGAGAGTGAGTAAATGAAACAGAGTCAGTACGAGAGTGGGAGGAGAGTGAGGGAGATCAGAGCGGTACAGTGCTGGTTTTCCTCTCCGCCTGAACCCACCCTGTCCCCTGCTGGTCACTGTCCTTACGTCAACATACACACACAAACACACACAAGCTCTCGCACGCCCACGCCCACCCACCCACGGACACTATACAAATATTCTGTGAACTCTTACATTGGATTATGTTTCATCAACACACACGCACACACACAGTAAGCGAGGTTGTCCTTTCACAAACATACACATCCTTTCACTTTCTTTGATGAAGGAGGAAATGCACACACTAAGCACACAAACACAACCTTGATCCCAAATCTTGTTATAACTTTAAGATTTTCCTTTGGCCTTAATTGAGGTTTTAGGAACATGACGCATCAACTCAGTCCATCTCTTTCTGCCTCTTACCTCCACCCTGTCTCCCTCTCTCTCTCACTCTCTGTCTTTCTCTCTCTATATGTATACCCCTACCCCTCTCTCTCACTTTATCCTCTCTAAATGTACAATGCTCCCTCTCTCTCTCTCCCTCTCTCTCTCTCCCTCTCTCTCTCCCTCTCTCTATCTCTGTCTCTGTCCTTCTCTCTCTACCTGATTGGTTGTTTTCCCTGGCGGCTCACCATTTCCGTTCCCAGGCGGGAGGGAGAGGAGGTTGTAGAATCACATACTTTCCACCCTGAGGCTGGCCTGGGGTGGTGACAGTCTGCGGGCCAGAAGCAGAGCTGCGGTTCCCCCTTCCACTCAGGTGTAGCAGGAAACAGGAAGGAACAGAGAGGGACAGGGCACACTGGGCTGAATTTCATCCAAGGTGTCTGATGTCAGAAAATCATGGAAGTACAGGTTCCTTAAGAAAGGCCAATAATTTGGTTGTGTTTATGTTTATAATCCCTTGTTACTATGTTTAAATGTTAAAATACTATATATATATTGATTTAAAAACTGAATATATTCCGCAAGACACATGGTCACATAACAGTGGTTAGTTTTGGAAAATCCTTTGAGATAGACCTCATCTCTAATTTTGTGCGATTTTTGGCAATGATAAATGCTTTGAAAATATTACAATTGGCTTTATCAGATAATTATTCAAATATATTACCTGCATATCTGTGCATATACAGTGGGGAGAACATTTGATACACTGCCGATTTTGCAGGTTTTCCTACTTACAAAGCATGCAGAGGTCTGTATTTTATATCATAGGTACACTTCAACTGTATGAGACGGAATCCAAAACAAAAATCCAGAAAATCACATTGTATGATTTTTAAATAATGAATTTGCATTTTATTGCATGACATAATTATTTGATACATCAGAAAAGCAGAACTCAATATTTGGTACAGAAACCTTTCTTCTTGCAATTACAGAGATCATACGTTTCCTGTAGTTCTTGACCAGGTTTGCACACACTGCAGCAGGGATTTTGGCCCACTCCTCCATACAGACCTTCTCCAGATCCTTTAGGTTTCGGGGCTGTCACTAGGCAATACAGACTTTCAGCTCCCTCCAAAGATTTTCTATTGGGTTCAGGTCTGGAGACTGTCTAGCCCACTCCAGGACCTTGAGATGCTTCTTAAGGAGCTACTCCTTAGTTGCCCTGGCTGTGTGTTTTGGGTCATTGTCATGCTGGAAGACCCAGTCACGACCCAACTTCAATGCTCTTACTGAGGGAAGGAGGTTGTTGGCCAAAATCTTGTGATACATGGCCCCATCCATCCTCCCCTCAATAAGGTGCAGTTGTCTTGTTCCCTTTGCAGAAAAGCATTCCCAAAGAATGATGTTTCCACCTCCATGCTTCACGGTTGGGATGGTGTTCTTGGGGTTGTTCTCATCCTTCTTCTTCCTCCAAACATGGCGAGTGGAATTTAGACCATAAAGCTTTACTTTTGTCTCATCAAACCACATGACCTTCTCCCATTCCTCCTCCACATCATCCAGATGGTCATTGGCAAACTTCAGACTGGCTTGACATGCCCTGGCTTGAGCAGGGGGACCTTGCGTGCGCTGCAGGATGTAAATCCATGACGGCATAGTGTGTTACTAATGGTTTTCATTGAGACTGTGGTCACAGCTCTCTTCAGATCATTAACCAGGTCCTACCGTGTAGTTCTGGGCTGATCCCTCTTCTTCCTCATGATCAATGATGCCCCACGAGGTGAGATCTTGCATGGAGCCCCAGACCGAGGGAGATTGACCGACATCTTGAACTTCTTCCATTTTGTAATAATTGCGCCAACAGTCGTTGCCTTCTCACCAAGCTGCTTGCCTATTGTTCTGTAGCCGATCCCAGGCTTGTGCAGGTCTACAATTTTATCCCTGATGTCCTTACACAGCTCTCTGGTCATGGCCATTGTGGAGAGGTTGGAGTCTGTTTGATTGAGTGTGTGGACAGGTGTCTTTTATACAGGCAACCAGTTTAAACAGGTGAAGTTAATACAGGTAATGAGTGGAGAACAGGAGGGCTGTTAGGTCTGTGAGAGCTGGAATTCTTACTGGTCGGTAGGTGATCAAATAGTTATGTCATACAATAAAATGCAAATTAATTATTTGAAAATCATACAATGTGATATTCTGGATTTTTGTTTTTTAGATTCCGTCTCTCACAGTTGAAGTGTACCTATGATGAAAACTACAGACCTCTACATGCTTTGTAAGCATGAAAACCTGCAAAATCTGCAGTGTATCAAATACTAGTTCGCCCCACTGTATGACTTTGAAAAATGCTGTCTTCTTCAATCTGCTGATGATGAAAATGATGTCAGTGGAATCTAAATTCTAAGAATTAACAGATATAATAAGGAAGAGGAACACTAAATTTAAAAGTAACTTGGCTCTCCATTCTTTACTTCTACAGCCTAAGGCACACGGTACCCACCTCTTAGTCTCAGACTGTTTGTTATTCATTATTTATAAACAAATGCCCCAAACTCCACAATGAAAACACACACACACACATGTATATACAGTATAATGATCACAAATATACCAAAATACCCCAATAAAACATAAATGCATAATACTGTATATATAAAGGAGTCCATATTTCAGTCTCTTATTTCTGCCACACCTGGCATTAAGTCCTGCCAAGGTGTGACAGAACATCCCCCCACAGTACCTGAGAGCGCCCCCACAAGTCACCTGTCCTGTGGTGGAGGCTCTGCTGGGTCTTTGTGGCCAGGGCAGCCTCCCTGGCACCACCGTATGTAGCCTCCCCGGGAGCAGAGTCAAGGAGGGCTCCAGGGACTGGTCAGCAGCTGTAGCGGGCTTTCCAGACTGGTCTGCTGCTGTGGGCTCCCGTAGCCTCATTCGCACCTGAGCCGTCCTCTCTCTCACCGCTTTTACCGCTGCAATAGCAGCCCTTGCCATGTTCCCTGTAGTGTCTGCCACCCGCATAGCAGCACCCGCACGGCTAAGTCAGTCGTGGGCCAGCACTCTCCCCCTCTTCAGCCGAATTTCCACCAGCCATTCAAACGGAGGAGGTGGGAGTTCCTCCGGTGGCTGGAATAGGTGTTGAACCAGAAAGGCATTGTTAGGCCAAGGTGGACGGATAGACCTACCACATGCCATTAGCCCCCCCAAAAAAGATAATTGGGGAACTTTTGGCAGTGCCCCTCTGGTTCCACACCACCCAGCTGCTCCCCAGTCTCCCGGTGGATACTCCGCCTGGGCGGGTATAGTCCTGCCTCTGGTCTCGTAGGTCCCTCATTGTGGCGATTCATTCTGTCATGTAATACAGTGTGTGTGAGTGTAGAGAGAGGGAGACCCAGGCAGGTTGATGTAGAAGAATGGGGTTTTACTGAAGACAAATCCAGGGAACGTACATAACACAACGTAGTGCAGGTGGCACGTAATGTGAGCAGCACAACGGTAACATATTGATATATACACTCACCTAAAGGATTATTAGGAACACCCGTTCAATTTTTCCTTAATGCAATGATCTACTCAACCAATCACATGGCAGTTGCTTCAATGCATTTTGGGGTGTGGTCCTGGTCAAGACAATCTCCTGAACTCCAAACTGAGTTTCAGAATGGGAAAGAAAGGTGATCTAAGCAATTTTGAGCATGGGATGGTTGTTGATGCCATACGGGCTGGTCTGAGTATTTCACAATCTGCTCAGTTACTGGGATTTTCATGCACAACCATTTCTAGGGTTTACAAAGAATGGTGTGAAAAGAGAAAAACATCCAGTTTGCGGCAGTCCAATGGGCGAAAATGCCTTGTTGATGCTAGAGGTCAGAGGAGAATAAGCTGAATGCTTCAAGCTGATAGACGGGCAACTTTGACTGAAATAACCACTTGTTACAACCGAGTGAAGCCACAACACGCATGACCTTGAGGCGGATGGGCTACAACAGCAGAAGACCCCACCGGGTACCACTCATCTCCACTACAAATAGGAAAGAGAGGCTACAATTTGCAAGAGCACACCAAAATTGGACAGTTGTAGACCGGAAAAATGTTGCCTGGTCAGATGAGTCTCGATTTCTGTTGAGACATTCAGATGGTAGAGTCAGAATTTGGCATAAACAGAATGAGAACATGGATCCATCATGCCTTGTCACCACTGTGCAGGCTGGTGGTGGTGGTGTAATGGTTTGGGGGATGTTTTCTTGGCACACACTAGGCCCCTTAGTGCCAATTGGGCATTGTTTAAATGCCACGGCCTACCTGAGCATTGTTTCTGACCATGTCCATCCCTTTATGGCCACCATGCACCCATCCATGGCTACTTTTAGCAGGATAATGCACCATATCACAAAGCTTGAATCATTTCAAATTGGTTTCTTGAACATGTCAACATGTTCACTGTACTAAAATGGCCCCTACAGTCACCAGATCTCAACCTAATAGAGCATCTTTGGATTGTGGTGGAACGGGAGCTTCGTGCCCTGGATGTGCATCCCACAAATCTCTGCAAAAAAAAAAAAAAACGGCAAGATGCTATGCTATCAATATGGGCCAACATGTCTAAAGAATGCTTTCAAGCCCTTGTTGAATCAATGCCACGTAGAATTAAGGCAGTTCTGAAGGCAAACGGGGGTCAAACACAGTATTAGTAAGGTGTTCCTAATAATCCTAGGTGAGTGTATATACTGTATATCTAATCCTCACGCCCTTTACGTGCCGTGGACGCTGGAAATATATATAGAAAGAGCGTATGCATTAGCTCAAACAAGACTGCACTCTTTTCACAACAGATAAAGTAAATGACCAGCTCCCTGAAAGGCAGCACACACCAACCAACAGATAATTAATGAATTGCCTCTTCCTCTCGTTCACCCTGACTAAATAGGGACTGAAACAATTGGGTGAATGCAATTAGGGTAATGGTCACAATCATTCCCGAATAGCACCAGGTGAACGAGGGGAATGCGCCACACTTACACAATCCCCAATCCTCATTTACAGTATTCAACGTAAACAATAGAACATAACTCAACAGTGCAATGCACTGGTATATAATGATCATAAATATACCAAAATACCCCAATAAAACATAAATGCATAATACTGTATATATAAAGGAGTCCATATCTGAGTCTCTTATTTCTGGACACCTGGCATGAAGTCCTGGCAAGAAGTGACAGTGCTACGTAAAAAAATCGTACAAAACAAGAAATGTGTGTACATTTCGTAGAAATGTGTACATTTCCAGAGCCATTGGAATATAAAGCATCCTATGTTTAAACAAAACCTTAAAAAAAAATCAGTTTTCCTTAACCTAACCCTGACTTTAACCTTACCCTAACATTAACCTCAATAAACTAGCATGTTCCCCAAGTACTTTAAATAGTAACCGATTGGTCTAATATTGAAAATATTCTGGTAGAAAGATTCTACTTCAAGGTTCAACCTATTGTGCATTCAGAGATGCTCATATGCAGACGTTGATTGTAACAAGTGGTTACTGTTGCCTTTCTATCAGCTCAAACCAGTCTGGACATTCTCCTCTGACCTCTGACATCAACAAGGCATTTTCACCCAGAGAACTGCCGCTCACTGGATATTTTCTCTTTTTCTGATCATTCTCTATAAATCCAAGAGATGGCTGTGCAGGAAAATCCCAGTAGATCAACACTTTCTGAAATATTCAAACCAGCCCGTCTGGCACCAACAACCATGCCACATTCAAAGTCACTTCAGTCATCTTTCTTCCCCATTCTGATGCGTGGTTTGACTTCAGTAGATCGTCTTGACCATGTCTACAAGCCTGAATGCATTAACTTGCAACCACGTGATTGGCTGATTAGATATTTGTTTAAACCAGCAGTTGAACAGATGTACCTAATGAAGTGGCCAGTGAGTGTAATAGTGTAACCATAAAACAAAGCAGTAGAAGATTAAATTAAGAAAACTTAAACAAACATTCCCTCTAACAAAATTGTAATGTCCTTCCCTATGACATATTACAAAAACAGCAACAATGGAGCTAAAATAAAAGTTCCAACAACCTCACCAATTTTTCTACCATTAAATGTGCATTTAAACAAAACAGAACATTTCTCTACTCATACAATCACAACTTTGATGTAGTTCACCTGACGTGTTGCTATAACACACCCCAGGCGAGACACAGCCCAGAAGGGCTTACTAGTTGTTTCAGTAAAAGCACTTCTCAGAGTAAACATTGCTGCTGTGATTACTATGAATGACCCTCATTACATGGTAATAGTTGTAATTACATGACCCCTAGTCCTGCCAGCGTGGAGCACGGGGTTCTACAACCACACACGGTGAGTGATAATTTCCACACAGCCTCCTTCAATGCTCTGTCTGACATCCGCTCAGCTCATGGTAGCCTGGAAACCTTGTCATGCGCTCATGTGTAAACACATCTAAACCAGTGTTGTGTTCTACATCGAACTGCCGCGGGGGGGTCTCTATATCAGTTTGGGTTTCCTTCTGGCTCGGCGATGGATCATTGTATCATAATGCTAGGATAGTGTCGTACAGGCACACATGCCTCTAATGTGCATTATGTTTAACCAGGGCCAGTGTTACGGTCAGCAGCTAAAACTTATGCCGATACCCAATCAATATTTTTGCCTCAGACACATTTCCGATCCCAGTATTGCATCGTTGCATCCCTACTAACTAGCCATTTGATAACTGCAGTATTTGGTATAATGCGATATTGATTACAAGATTTTCAGGAAACATATTTACATATATTAGGAATGATATATCATCAGATAAGATATAGTAATTGTTTTTCCCTATAATGTATTGATTTGCACATTGCTGGTTGTCTTTTTTCTAGGATTATGTCGAACACTGAGTGAGAGGTCTTGTTGAATACTTGACATCAGATGTGACACCTTCTCTATGACACACATAAAGCATGTTAGTAAAACCTAATCATATGAACCAAATAATACAATAATATCTAAACGAAAGAATAGAGGAATAGAGCATAACTTGTTTATTTCATAATATATTAACTTTTTAGGTCAATTAAATAATGAAAATTATAACAATTGTCAAGGTGTCTGTGTCATGGTTGCACTTTATTTTATTTTTTTAATTAGGGGTGCCTTTGTTTTCCAGTTTCAGCATATGCCATTTAGAAAGCAGCCTTCATTTTAAGTAGACATTGAGAGGAACCTAAACAATGGCAGTAGGTTTGGTGATGTTTGGGGCTGATGTTAGGTTAGTCATGTTTTATATGAACTGAGTGCCACAGTAATCCACCCAGATCACATATGGCTGTGCGGTACCCATTTCATCATTACACACACTTTTATGTAGCCCCTGCATTCATCTACAGAGAGTAGAAGCTATAGTCTGTATACTACCAAACATTAAACCATCTGTATAGGCCAATAAAAAGACATGGAAGGATCTGTGTTATTAGCCATTTTGAGTTCTTCCACTTTGCCATGTTCTCGGTATGAACAAATGAACAGCATTGAGAAAGCAGATTGGGACAAATGTGCTGGATTTGACTCATTGCTTGGATTGGTGTATAGTGGTGAGTTTGGAATGCAGCACAGACATACTGTATTATTACATTTTAACAGACATGGTTAAAGGCATATGTTTCTTGTGTAAAACATTGTCATATACAACAAACAACACTAAGGAAAAATGTCAGTTTTCTTTGAATGCAAAGCACTAAACCTAAACTGCATGCTGCGGAAATAAACTGCTATTCATTTTTTTAAGTTGATATCCTGGTTTAATAACACTAGTGTGAAAGCTTCTCAAGATTAATTGATAATGATCACAACACTATGCGTAGTAAAGAGATGAGACAAGCTTAGGTAAGTAAGGCTAATCATTAGTAGTGACAACATGATGATGAGAACACAAAATGTTCAACTATTTCAACAGAAATCAAGTGACATTTCATCAGAATAACTTCTACTTCGTAAATATTGCATTGTGCCCACACTCATATTACCCAATAGAGGAGTATTTCCTGGCCTGATGTTTATCGTAACCCAGTGGGCGTTTTAACTGGAGATATCTGCTGACCTGTAATAATACCACAATAAAAGTAAGGTTAATGTTATTTCTAGATACTCCTAATTGTACTAAAGAGCCTGTTCTAAGATATTACCCTCCCTTTGGATACCATGACCACCTAACCCCACCAGACATTTCTACAAACATTCTGGATATACTCCTGTCTCTAGTCACAGGCAGCATAACTGGTTTAATCCTAACTGAACTCAAGTTTAAATGAAATGACCATTCTTAGTGTCCCTTCCCCTGTGGAGACAGAGTCATCTCTGTACCAGGCATTCAAACAGGAAGTAACCAGCCTCTTTGAGATTAAGTCTGCTTCCTATGGCAAGAGCGACCTCTCAGTAACCCCTGTGACCCTGTGACCTTCTTCCCACTACCCAACTAGCATTGACTAACAGGGACAGGCATATGACAAACACACAGACTCACACACCACTTAACAACTATAAAATCCCCCTGTGCCTGCGCCCTCTTAAAATTACACTTCAATTCAAAAACAATATGAGCTTTCCTGGCACTGCGTTGGAATGCTGAAGCATTCAACAGATGCAACATGGCCATGAATTAATATGTGAATACAGCACTGGTCCTCTCTCTCCGTGCATCTCAGAAAAAGCTATGGCAATCGTTTTTCCCTGGTTGTGTTTTACGAGCAATATTGCAGAGCACCTGGAGTAATGAAGGGGCCAGGCGAGTGTTTAAGAGTCAGTGGGCTCAACGTTACCAACCAAAGTGGGAGATGTTAAGGGAATGTGGTGGCACAATAGGTTTAAAAGTGTGTCAGAAATGTTTGTGCTTTTTTCCCAACTAGTGAGGGCGGGGGAGTTGGAATGTTAATTTTTTATGATAGTTAAGAAGGAAGCAGAGGCTAGGTAGACAGATATGTAGACGGAGACAGATCGGGAGAGGACACACAGTTAGCCGATACAGGACTCGACCCAGTGTTGCCGGGGGACTTGCAGAGTTGTGAGCCTAGACCGGTACACTAACTCTGGCACAAGTAAAACAATTTAGAGGGGGAAGTGTGTGAATGTGGTGGGTGGGGGATTGTTGTGTCTGTACATTTTTCCTTTTGATGCCCTTGTTCATGTCTGTCTGATGGTTTGTTTTATGAAGGAAAAAGCAAACTGCTGGCGGGACTAGGTCAAAGAATAGGTCAAAGTGCAGTAGGCACTGCCTTAACACTAGCCAAAGATAGACAACAATAGAATAACACACAACATGTTAACTCTCATTAGTGGCCACACTACACAAAGAAATTATTGTAATTGTTGTTGATGGATATGTCATTGCAGTGACATAATTGGTCTCATTTTCTTTTGTTTCTTTTTTTGTGTGATTTTTCCTGATTATCCTCGATTGCCAATTCCCTAAAATCCTGCTTTGTTGGCAGCTCCGCAACTCCTTGTACAGATCTGTGGGATGACGGGGGGCGCACACATGGTTCATCTAAACACACTTCGCCCAAGCCGCTGATTCTTTTCGCACTTGTTACCCAACACGGAAGCATTTAGTTGGATTACGCACGGGATGGTTACGTTCACCAACTATACTTTCGCAAATTAATTTACTGGCGTCCGATGTGAACACAAGGGGCCCTATCTTACACCCAGTGCAATTTACTTTTTACACAAACGCATGTATCATTCCTATCTTACACCCGACGCATATGGGACTTTTCCCTCCACAGATGCGTGTTGGTAAATTAGGGAATGAACTTGCGTTCGTTGGGCGATTCAGCGAAAAGAAGAGGCGTGTTCCGGCGCAAACCTTCCCTGGTGCTATCTTGCAGTCCCCGAAAACAATTCCGCCACTGACCAGGAAAAACCTGGTTTAAAGTCAGTGGCGTGTTATTCATATGCTATTTTAAGGGCGCATGCCTAACCATAATGTAGCGTGTGCAAAACGCGCATACACTTTGCTCCTCTCATCTACACAAATGCAGCTGTTCTTTATTATTGCAATAAATAATTAGAAGGAAAAATATTATCACACGAGGAAGTAATTGTGGTGTCCGAAAATGTGAAAAATAGATATACATTTAGTGTACACATTTACTCAAATTATTCATAATTAATTATTTGTACTGATATACATCAACCTCAAGGGAACCCATTCAATCAACAAGTATACACACGTAATTTGCGATGCTAATCACCCATGTCTTTACTCAGAATTACTCAGGCTCAAGCCACGACTCATTTATGGCAACTTTGCCATGAGGAATCCCCCCTTGGATGGGTGGCTGGGAAGAGAATAGCAGCTATCCGTTAAAGACATGGTTAATGATGGCACAATTTATGATGCCAGCAAGTGCGTAAAATGCTGTTTAATCAAAAACACACACAAACACGCAGTGTAGCGTAATTGAACGAACATTTGGCACACTGAAAATGCGCGTCAGGTGTTTGGATAGAACAGGTACACTACTCAAGTCGCAGCATTCTTTGTGGCTTCTTGTATTTTACGCAACATTTCCATGAATCATGGATGTGTTGATGACATTAGTTAGGAAATATTAGAGGACTTCAGGAGACATGATGTTTATGCGTGCCAGCCACTTAAATGCCCAGAAATGCAGAACGGGAGTGGAAAGCTTATTTGACAGAAGAGTAATCTCGGGCTAATGTTAGACTACATTGCAAAATTATTATCATCCCTTCATAACCTCGTGATTCAGTGAGAGTGAGTCCAAAACATCTGAAAGTAGGCTATGTCTTGTGACATTTCTTTATTTACATTTTGTAAAAAGAAAAATCAATAGAAAATCGCCGTTATAATAGCAATCCGCCATGGAACAAGCGCGCCTGCTCTTAAAGGGAAAGTGAGATGACGATCTGATTGGTTTATTGCACGTCACGCCCAAACCACACCTATGACTAATGAAGCTACTTTAGACCTACCCATTTTAGATATGCGTTGGGCGCAAGAATCATTTATCCCGCCGGTAAAATAGCAACAGCGCCCGGGAACCTCCCACAATGTAACTTGCGTTTCGCGTTTGATACTTGCATTTCAGATCGTTAAAATAGGGCCCAAGGAGTCACTGGAGAGCGACGTGGTAGAATGGGTAATCTGATTTATTTAATCCATATTCTCGTGCAAGAGGCCCATGGAAAGTCAGAGAACCCATGGTCAGGCTCGAACCCATGTTAGAGCCATTGTGACGTAGACTGTCCTGGAATGCAGCGATTTAGCCCGCTATGCCACGTGTACTCCGAGATTGATCCGATTTTCTAACCAGTACTTTCTCGTTGACAGTTTGTAGATGTTGCATGATGATGCAAACAAGTGACAGTCAACACTCCAACACTGATAAACATATCACAGACATGGAGGATGTAGTTGGGCAATCCAACTATGACTTAATCTATTCCATTTTTATTGGCTGGAGAACTGGATTGTTGGAGTGTACAGCGAGTTCTAAATTATTATGCAAATTGGAATTAAGTGCATTAATATTACATTAACATTAACTATTTTGTTTTTCAATCAAACTCATGGATGGTATTGTGTCTTCGAGCTCTTTTTATCACTGAAATCAATCTCAGACACCTGTGATAATTAGTTTGCCAAGTGAGCCCAATTAAAGGAAAACTACTTAAGAAGGATGCTCCACATTATTAAGCAGGCTACAGGTTTCAAGCAATATGGGAAAGAAAAAGGATCTTTCTGCTGCAGAAAAGCATCAAATAGTGCAATGCCTAGGACAAGGTATGAAAACATTAGATATTTTACGAATTATCATAAGCATGATCATAGTACTGTGAAGAGATTTGTGGCTGATTCAGAGCACAGACGGGTTGTGCAGATAAAGGCATAATGACAAAGTTTTCTGACAGACAAATTCATCGGATTAATAGAGAAGCTACTTAAATGCCATTACAAAGCAGCAAACAGGTATTTGAAACCGGCTTGCAGTTGTGCATGAACCTACTATTTGGCCACCCCTAATCAATGCTCAAAAGCAGAAATGGTTGCAGTGGGCCCAGAAATACATGAAGACAAATTTTCAAACAGTCTTGTTTACTGATGAGTGCCGTGCAACCCTGGATGGTCCAGATGGATGGAGTAAAGGATGGTTTACACCATGTTCAAATAAGGCTGAGGTGGCGGAGTCCTGTTTTGGCCTGGAATTATGGGGGGAGAGCTGGTAGGCCACTTCAGGGTCCCTGAAGGTGTGAAAATGACCTTGGCAAAGTATATAGAGTTTCTGACTGACCACATTCTTCCATGGTACATGCTGCAAGTATTTATATATATTTATTTATTTAATAAATATACCTCTGTGTCATTGGCTGCTATGGGCACAAAAGGAGAGAAACTCCTCCCCTGACCTCAACCCTACTGAGAACCTTTGGAGCATCCTCAAGCAAAAGATCTATGAGGGTGGGAGGCAGTTCGCATTATAACAACAGCTCAAGAATTGGGAAGGTGATATCAAAGAAGGGGTCCTATGTTAACATGTAACTTGCCCTGTTAAGATGTATTTGATTGAAATAGCTTTTGATTTCAGTAAATATGACCTCCTAATGCTACAATTTAAAAAAATGACAATTTTCAGTACTTTAGAACCTATAAAATGTATTCTGGGTACTTGAAAATTATACTGACTGTCATTTTCATCGACAATTTAGAAATATCAGTGTAAAATATAATTTGCATAATCATTTGGATGCGGTGTATTTGGCACTCTAAGTTCGACAAGTATTTCAGCAAATATGCAGAGATTACCTTTAACTAATATACATTAGAAAGAACTGTATACATTATATATACATTAGAAGAATATACTTACTATACTTACTGGAGCGATTGCTGCTATTCCACTATCCTGTCACATTGCTCACCGGACCTGGAGCTACTAACTGTAAACACACGTCCCTTCTATCTTCCCCGGAAGTTTAAGTCCGCTATAATCACAGCAGTCTACATACCTCCAAAGGGCGGATAAGGCACGCACACTTGAGTGAATCTATGGAATAATTAGTGGCCTAGAGGACGCTCATCCTGAGCCTGCTTTCATTGTTGTTGGAGACTTTAAAGGACAAACATGAAAAAATGCTGCCTAAATTCCACCAGCATATTTCTTTTCATACTCGGGGTGATCAGACTCTTGACCATTGTTATTTAACGATCCGTAACAGCTTCAAACCCATCCCCCGCCCTGCCTTTGGAAAGGCAGATCACATCTCCATTCTTCTCCTCCCTACCTACAGACAACGTCTTAAACAGGAAAAACGTTTTTTCGATCAGTCCAAAAATGGAGTGAGCAATCCATCACTACTCTCCAAGACTGCTTTGAAACCACAGACTGGGAGATGTTCCGTGTTGCAGCTGGTGACAACATTGATGAATACACTGACTCTGTCTTAGCATACATCCCCAAGTGCATAGATGATGTCGTTCCACGGGTCAATGTTAAGACATTCCCCAACCAAAAACCCTGGGTTAACTATAATGTCCGTGCCAAGCTTGTAGCTCGGTCCTCTGCCTATAACTCTGGGGACCTGGAGGCTCTGAGGAGGACCAGATATGACCTACGGAAGGCCATCAGAGATGCTAAAAGATGCTACAGGGACAAATTGGAGTCTAACTACAACAGCTCCGAACCCAGTCGCATGTGGTGTGGGCTGCGGCAGATAACGGAGTACAAAGGGAGAAATATCTGTGACGCCCATCCCCCCGCCTCGCTCCCTGACGAAATCAACAGCTTCTTCGCACGGTTCGAGGTGGCCAACATCACTCCTGAGAAGCTAGTTGAGAACCCAGACGACTGCACTCTGTCCCTGGACGTGGCGGATGTTAGAAGAGCTTTTAAAAGAGTGAACCCGCGGAAGTCTCCAGGGCCAGATGGCATTCCAGGCCGTGTTCTAAGAGGATGCGCCGACCAGCTAGCGGAGGTATTCACCTCCATATTCAACCTTTCCCTAACCCAGTCTGTAGTTCCCTCCTGCTTCAAGCAGGCCACCATTATCCCAGTTCCAAAGAAACCTTCCATCACCTGCCTAAATGACTACCGCCCAGTAGCACTGACCTCCATCATCATGAAGTGCTTCGAGCGGCTGGTCAGAACCCATTTCTGCGCTGCCCTTCCTAACACCTTGGACCCCCTACAATTTGCATACCGCCCCAACAGATCTACAGACGATGCCATCGCACTGACAGCACACACCGCCCTCTCCCCTCTGGAAAAAGGGAACACATATGTGAGGATGCTGTTTGTGGACTACAGCTCAGCATTTAACACTATTGTTCCTGCTAAGCTCATTCCCAAATCAGGATACTGGGTTTCAACACATCCCTTTGCAACTGGATCCTGGACTTCCTAACAAGCAGACCCCAGATGATGAGAATGGGCAACATCACCTCCTCCGCACTACCCTTGAGCACCGGAGCCCCACAGGGCTGCGTACTCAGTCCCCTACTGTACGCTTTGTTCACATTTGATTGTGTGGCCACACGCAGTCCTAACATCATTATATAGTTTGCTGACGACACAACCATCCTAGGTCTCATCTCCAACAACGATGAGACTGCGTACAGAGAGGAGGTAAGTGCCTTGGTTACCTGGTGCCAGAGCAACAACCTCTCTCTCAACGTCAGCAAGACAAAAGAGATGATAGTGGACTTTAGGAAGCGGCAGAGGGAGAGTCTTGCCCCCATACACATCGATGAAGCTGAAGTCGAGAGAGTTTCAGAGTTCAAATTCCTCTGTGTGTTCATCAGTGATGACCTCACATGGTCCAGACAGACAATCTCGGCAACAAAAACTGCCCAAAAGCGCCTATACTTCTTAAAGAGACTCAAGAAGTTTGGCCTGTCTGCCTGGATTTGAACAAACTTCTACAGGTGCTCTATTGAGAGCATCCTCTCAGGTTACATCACAGCCTGGTACGGCAACTGCTCCGCTGCTGATCGCAAGGCCCTTCAGAGGGTGGTGAAGTCAGCAGAGCGCATCATAGGCTGCTGTCTGCCCTCCGTGCAAGGCATCTACCACAAGCGATGCCTTAGGAAAACACAGAACATTTTAAAAGACCACAGCCATCCAGGCCGTGAGCTTTTCTCGCTGCTGCCGTCTGGTAGACGTTACTGGAGCATCAAGGCATGGACTACTAGACTCAAAAACAGTTTCTTTCCCCAGGCCATTCGACTGCTCAACATGGAACATTGTCACTGAGCACAAACCATCTGTTGAGCACTACTATTCTCTGGTCACGTTATGCACTCTTCATCTGATGTAGCAGTATTCAAATGCACCTTGTAATTTTCCCTGCCATAGTTATAACATTTATTACCTCTGCTGTTGTACATATTACGGATCACTGCTCAGTACATAGTGTATTATTATTATTATTATTATTATTGTTTAAAAAAAAAATATTTATATTGTTTGAACCGTTTAAGCCCACTGCATAGATGTGTCGAGCCATATCCAAAATAATTTCTCTGCATAGGATGATGTGATGTTATTCGATGCATATGATAAATAAATGACTTTGACTTTGATATAGAGAAAAAGAGGGAGAGAGAGAAAGAGAAAGAGAAAGAGAAAGAAAAAACATGAAAGACTCAAACAAGTGAATCAATATGAATCTTCATCACAAATGGGGAGAAACAAAAAATATTTGTGTAAATCACACATAATATTTTTAAATAAATCTGTAAGAATTGGACCAGATTAGAACGCAAATTTCCGTTCCTCATTTCAGTTCTACTTAAAGGACAACTCTAGTGCAAAATGAACCTAGGGGTTAATAATGTAACGATTCCCAGTTCCCCTTCCCTGGACACTGCCACTTCCCTATTCCATCCCGCTCAGAACTACAATTCCCATTCACCAGTTCTACTTCCTGTAGACTACAGCTTCCCTAGTCATTCTTCCTCAGAACTACAGTTCCCATACCCGGACTCATTATCATGATTCACCACACCTGCTCACTCCATTGTGTATTTAAGC
>JACXGM010000135.1:0-30613 GCA_016801145.1 Umbra pygmaea
AGCAGGAATTCCGAGCAGGAATACAAGATGGCTGCGCCCTGTGACTTGTAAACATGAATTGTTTTAATCGTTTTTGGACCGCTTTGGTTATTTAAATGACAATTTCAATCACTCGTAATACTGCAATATGTTACTGCGCCCGTATCACTGCCTGATGGTATGTGAATCGGTCATGTTGTGAGTGTAATATTGAAAAAAATACTTGTTTCAAACCGGTGTTGCTAAACGTGGCTAGCGTTGTAACATAAGAAACTAAAACATGAAATAGAGTGAACATTTTAGAAGTTCAAATGGCTGCGTTTTGATATGGTGGGGTAATAGTCATAATCATAATAAAAAAATGTAATGTAGTGCTTTTGGAACGCCTGGTACTTGGTCAGTGCTACAGCAACAACAGCTTTCTAGGTGGCATCCATGTTTTTCTCCGACTCGGACGTGCAAAACATAATAGAACGCTTGAAGTGACGTCATATCCAAGTTCCGAGTCGGATCTTTGGGATAATCGAACGCAGCATCAAATACTGAATGGAGTGAGCAGGTGTGGTGAATTAGGATAATTGAGTCCGGGTATGGGAACTGTAGTTCAGAGGAGCCATGCATAGGGAAGCTGTAGTCCACGGAAGGAAGAACTGGGGAATGGGAATTGTAGTTCTGAGTCATGGAAACTAAGGAAGTGGCAGTTTCCAGGGAAGAGGAACTGGGAAACGTTACACTTGGGATGTTTTTAAGCATTAGTAACCCTTAACAAAGTGTTAGACGGACCAGATTTTCCTATCTATGTAATGTTTATAGATGTTTTAAAAATGGTTTTTTAAAGATTTAAAAAAAAATTTAATCATTACCCGATACCTAATACACTCACCTAAAGGATTATTAGGAACACCATACTAATACTGTGTTTGACCCCCTTTTTCAGAACTGCCTTAATTCTATGTGACATTGATTCAACAAGGTGCTGAAAGCATTCTTTAGAAATGTCAGCCCATATTGATAGGATAGCATCTTGCAGTTGATGGAGATTTGTGGGATGCACATCCAGGGCACGAAGCTACTGTTCCACCACATCCCAAAAATGCTCTATTGGGTTGACATCTGGTGACTCTGGGGGCCATTTTAGTACAGTGAACTCATTGTCATGTTCGAGAAACCAATTTTAAATGATTTGAGCTTTGTGACATGGTGCAATATCCTGCTGGAAGTAGCCATCAGAGGATGGGTACATGGTGGCCATAAAGGGATGGACATGGTCAGAAACAATGCTCAGGTAGGCCGTGGCATTTAAACGATGCCCAATTGTCACTAAGGGGCCTAAAGTGTGCCAAGAAAACATGCCCCAAACCATTACACTACCACCCACACCAGCCTGCACAGTGGTAACAAGGCATGATGGATCCATGTTCTCATTCTGGTTATGCCAAATTCTGACTCAACAGAAATCGAGACTCATCAGAACAGGCAACATTTTTCCAGTCTTCAACTCTCCACTGTTGGTGTGCTCTTGCAAATTGTAGCCTCTTTTTCCTATTCATAGTGGAGATGAGTGGTACCCGGTGGTGTTTTCTGCTGTTGTAGCCCATCCGCCTCAAGGCTGTGCGTGTTGTGGCTTCACAAATGCTTTGCTGCATACCTCAGTTGTTGACGAGTGGTTATTTCAGTCAAAGTTGCTCTTCTATCAGCTTGAAGCAGTCGGCCCATTCTCCTCTGACCTCTAGCATCAACAAGGCATTTTTGTTAACAGGACTGCCATATACTGGATGTTTTTCCCTTTTCACAACATTCTATGTAAACCCTAGAAACGGTTTTGCGTGAAAATCCCAGTAACTGAGCACATTATGAAATACTCAGACCGGCCCGTCTGGCACCAACAACCATGCCACGCTCACAATTGCTTAAATCACCTTTCTTTCCCATACTGACGTGCAGTTTGGAGTTCAGGAGATTGTCTTGACCAGGACCACACCCCTAAATGGATTGAAGCAACTGCCATGTGATTGGTTGAGTAGATCATTGCACTAAGGAGAAATAATAATAATCCTTTAGGTGAGTGTATATTACATGATAGATACAATGTGTGTTACAATAAACTGTTAATTTACAGCCCTACTTATAATTAGTGAACATTTAATTATACACGAGTATTTGCACATTTTTTGTTATGCACAGTTTATGCAACAGCAGTTTATGCACTGTAAACCTTTTTTTAAAGTGTGGGTGAACTTAAACTTTATAACTATGCTGTGGTTCCTGTAGGCTTTGTGTGCAGGGTGGGGGGTTGGAGGGCCCCCAAATTCCTTCAAACGGCCCTGAAACTATCCACCAAAAAAATCCATATTTGGGACCAACCAGTTTGTATTAACAACTTACTGGACATCAATATGCAATTTGATGGCTTTATATAATCTGACTCAATGGAAATTATGTACGGTAATTGCCAAAGACATACTGTACATAATCAGGGAAATTAATATATTTGAATTACTTTAAAAAATAAAGTGCCTGGAACCATGTAATAGCAGACAGTGTATGTCTTCCTTAATTGTAATACTCGCAGATTACCTGTCTTCCTGTGCCACTACCGCCCAAGTGAAGATCATCAATGGCTCCTCAAAGATGGATGTTAAGGTTCTTTTTTTCCTGGTGTTTGCCCCAAAAACAAGTACATAAAATATATACATGTAATAAAACAGCAATTTGCAATCTCCTTATTTTTGGAATCCCTTTTATTTTCCTGATCAGTAAATATTTATCTACAATGTATATAGGGTAAACAAAAAGTACATGTACAGATGCATGTCTGTGCCTGTCTTAGCTCGTCCCAATATCATAGGTGGGATCTTACTCATCTTTGGCTAACCAGCCCTCTTCATATCATGCCCCCTATTGTAGATGATTGGAAGGAGGAGCTATCTGTCAAATTGACACACAAGCAGCTGGTAATCAATGTTTCTTCCCATGCACCTTTTGCCATACCCATTGCCACAATTTCCTGTAATTTAAACCAAATTCCCTTGAGAGTATACACCCCTAATCGTAAACACTAACCCCTAACTATCTTCCATACTGGCATGGATCAGTCCTCTCAGGACCTTAGGGAAACATGATGGAAGTCATCCCACCATTTCCCTACAGCCTTCGCTGCTCCTGTGGACATCACTGCCTTCCTTTTTGTGGTTGTTCATTCTGTGACATGTAGGAGGGAGTAGCACGGAGGTTAAGTGAAAATAAAGATTTAATATGAACACAAAGACACTTTGAAAACATAAAGGCACTTTCGATTAATGATGAATGACAGCTGACAACACAAACACAGGAACTTAAACACATGTACTAATGACTGAAGTGATACAGCCTGTGTGTGATTGGCGACAGAACAGGCAATCCATTGGTTGGTGATGATGTATTGACAGTGATAGTCCAGGTGAAACAGAAAACTGAGTCATTGGGGCTGGAGCCATCCTATCATGCTCCATGGGGGAGTCTGTTACCTTACCAGATACTTAAATTTTTCTAGTCTTAACTTGTCTTCCGGGGTAGTCTTGAAGAAAAATATTTTACCCATGAGAATTACCATATTTTCAATTGATTGATTGTGGTCTCTCATTGCTCAACAGCACTGTGTGCACATTTATTTCCATAAATGCTCCATGATGCAGCAACCAATCCTGAACTTGATTCCAGATATTAACAGCTATTGGACAGTATCACAACAGAGATCTCTAATTTCTGTTTTATTGTGATATAGTTTGCACTCTGTCAGTGTGGCTGTTGAATTCCCCATATTGTATATTGAGCTCTTTTGTTGTGACAAGTTGCATATCAAAATTCTACTTGGACAACAGACACTAGCTCAGGTAATATCCTATTTTTAAACTCTAAAACAAGGGGGCAAAGTACAGCCTGTGGGGTACAGTTGGAAAGAACAGATTTTGCTTCAAAAGATGAGGGGTGGTTTGTCTCATCTCATCTTCAAATGCTTATCTGAAGTCGGGTCGCGGGGACAGCAGCTCTAGCAGGGAACCCCAGACTTCCCTTTCTGAAAAAGAAATACCTGTGATTGGTCAGGAAATAAATTATAATACATGCTGGCCGAGGATTATGTATTCTAGCTTGTAGTATTTATAAACAGACTACCAGTAGCAATCAGGACAATTTGTTTGGCTTAATAGTTTACATAGTTAACATACTTAATGTTAACTTATGTGTTGGCTTGACTAGTTAGCCAGTTATTGACAACTTCTGTGGTTGGTTCCCGTTCCCTGCTATGTTTTTCCACTCTTATTTTATTTTATTTAACCTTTATTTAACCAGGTAAGCATTTTGAGAACAGATTCTTACTTGAAACGGTGACCTGGCCAAGATTAAAGCACTGAGGTGCAGAAGACATTAAAGTTACACATACATTACAAGACAAAGTACAGATTAATAATAATTAAAACAGGAATACAGAGTGCAGATCTTCAGATTAATCAAGAATTTGTACAGGTAGTGCAACAAAGAACAGCAAATGGAGGTAGATATTTGGTAGAGACAGTGGCATGGCAGTATTCTATACAGTCAGTGGAAGAACTGGGGGTCTGAGCTAGAGGTAGATGACAAAATGGCCAAGCCTGTGGGAAAGGGAGTGTGCAAAACATACAAAGACAACTGCGCAGGTGAGTGTGTGTAAAATGTAATGTTAACGGCCAAAAAGAGTGGGTGGAGTCAACATGTACAACGGTCTGAATGTAGATTTGATAGTAGTACTTTGAAGGTTATTAGAGGGACAGTGGATTCAATTTTCAATGAATTTTGCAGTATGTTCCAATCATTAGCAGCAGAGAACTGGATGGAGAGGCGGCAGATGAAGGTGCAGGCTTTTGTGGCAATCAGAGGGATATACATGCTTGAATGTAGATTAAGAGAGGGAGTTGCTCTAGAGATTAAAGATGTTAGGTTAAGTGGGGTTTTGCCAAGTAGACACTTGTAAATAAGATGATACCAGTGTGTTTGTTGCCGGGTGTGTAGTGAAGCGCTGTGGTACACAATAGGCCTGGCAAACTCAATGTATTTTAAGGTTTCGGGTTATTCTGAGTCACTCACTAAACTGACCCGAGTCACTTGAGTCACTTGAGTCATTATTGCCAAATCTCCAAGGAAACTCGGTTGTAGCCCATTCTCTCTAACCATTAATGTAGTAGAAAGTTCTGTGGATTCACATGGTGCAGACTCACTATTCCAGAGTTTAGTAACAAAAAATAATTTTAAAAAGACACATTAAAAAAGAAACACAACACTTAGCCGCCATTTTGTACGTTTTCCGTCCAACCCCAGTTGCGAGTAACCTGAGTTAGCGTTTCATCTTAATAATGATTAATGTCCCCTGTGCTAATTTTGGTTTGGAACAAAAACCTATGGAATTGCGGCTTGCATGAACATGGAATGAGTATCTCTGCTCTAGTTCAGCGATACTCATTCCATGTTCCTGCGAGTCGCAATTCCATATGGACTGCTATTAAAGAAGTCGATATGCTGACAACAAATAGTGTAGGTAAGATAGTGGCATGGAAACACACTAGTATAAAGCAAACAGTTGAGAAGTAAAATAATCTAACATCTGTTTGAATCAGAAAAATGAACACCAAGAATGTGTTACGTTCTTGTAATGCTGAACCTGAACATAGTAAGGAGGATGCAGGTGCAGAGTTGAGTACTTTAATAGTAATGGAAATAACAAACTTAAAAAAAACAGCTAAAGGCAGAATGATGGTGGCACACACATACATGTAGCAAACAGGTATAAACACAATTGTCAACATGGCCAGGGCAAAACCTTCCCCTTCTTCAGGCATGGTCCTTCCCACATCTGGGCCGCTCCCTCCAACAAGGCCCAGTCCTCTTTACACCCCCTCAAAAAAGATCCCAGGGGACAAGGGGCTTTCTTCCTGTCCAGGATCCCTGTGGACCTCCAGGCTGCTGGAGGTGAAGTGGAGGGGCTGGTCTGGTTATGAGAGCTGTAGAAGCCCCCCGGAACAGCTCCTGGGAAGGTGGAGCTGCAGGGGTGTCCAGCAGGGACGATGAAGTGTCTCTGCAGTTGGCTTGACAGCTGGCATCTCGGTGGGCAGCGGTGAGCAGGACATGCTGGACTGCGCCACTGGAGCAGGCGGCGTGCTGGACTGTGTTACTGGGGCAAGCAGCGTGCTGGACTTTGTCACTGGGGCAAATAGATAACGGTGAATTGATGGCCAGACAGGCATCACTGGCGAAGACCGTGCTACAATAATAACTGGTGGAACTTCCTCCCTTCGGTTCCCACACCATACCATTGGGGGCTCATACACAAAGTAGGCATGGAGATGGGCATATTCTTCCTCCTCCATCTACGTGCCTGATGGAGTCCATGTTGCGCTGCCCCGTACAAGAGCTGGCTATGTCGCTGGTGGCTGGGTCCTCTTAGCCTGACATGGGTGAGGCTCTACCGTCTACTAAGGCCAATATGCTTGGAAACACTGTAGAGCATTTTCCAAGTCCTGAGACATAGAAAGTGAGATTAACACAAATGTCTATGGTGTGGCGACTGTGTCAATCAATCAAATGTATTTTATAAAGCCCTTTTTACATCAGCAGTTGTCACAAGGTGCTTTTACAGCCACCCAGCCCAAAACCCCAAAGAGCAAGCAACAATGTGAAGTTCAAGCACAGAAAAGTTATGAAAAACCCCATTATAATTTGCTTCCCAGGAAGAAACCTAGAAAGGATCCAGACTCAGTGGGGTGGTCATTCCTCTTCTGGCTGTGCTGTGTGTAAAGTTCAAGGGTGCATGTCCAATTAAGGCCAAATTGTTTATCTGGACACGCTAAAGTCCTGTGAGTAGTCCTGGGGACTGATATACTAGGTATACAGGAATAAGGACTGCCAGGTGGGCTGTGGGCAGTGACAGTGGCTTTGGACAAGATTGTCATCAATCCGGGTAGTTCTGCACTGTGTTCCAACGACTCCGGTCATCCTAGGTCATAGTCTTAGGATTCAACAGGACACCAGAAAGTGAGAGATTAGATGAATTATTCCATAAATTAACAGTACCTCTGCGTAGAATTCAGATTGATACTTGTCCTCCAACCGATGAAAGAAGCCTGTACTATATTTAACTAGGCCCCATCCTGAGGGGTTATAGTAGATGTCCTCCATCAACCCCCTTTGCTCCCCCCAAAAAGGGAGCTAAGGGGACCTTCTCCTTTAAGTCGCTCTCAGGCTGTCTAAGGTGGAACCGACAGCCTGAAATCCAGCGACCACCTGGTTGTGTGTCATTCTCTAATCATGGAGCTGCACAACGGTAAAAATATCCCACAGCACTTTTACGCGATAAGGACGCGATAGCAACTACAGAGTGTACGCCTGAAGACACCCTTAGTAACACAGATCAATGGTCGATAGCCCTGCTTCATACATGTTACAGGGAACAAATCCACAATGACACACAAACGAGTAACAAACAGAGGGGACACTCATACAAACATTGATTAGTAAACAGGGAGCAGCTGATGTAATTAAGTGAAGTAACACAAAGACATGTGCAATGGAATATTTATAATTGTCCATGCCTGGCCACTGGGGGAACCAACCCACCCTATTGATCAGTCCTCAATCCCTGAACATATTACACTGACAGTTAAGCTCAACCACTTAAGGATAGCCCCCTGATTGTCAAATTCTGCCTAATAAAACATACCCAAAGTTAACCTCTTGTTATACTGGACCTGAAGCAAGGAGATACATATGGTTGATATTTTTTAAAAGAAACAACTTTGAATTGAGGGGTTACCATACAGGCTCAGGCCCATGTCCTATGTAAACGCCAAAGTTCTGCCAGTATAAATCAACATGTTATGTTCTCTAATTTAAAACTATGCAGAATCACACTTAAATGACAATTTGAGGAATATTATATAAATGTAGGTTACATTAAAATAATTAATGTCTCATTGCCTTTTGTTGATACTGAAGGATGCACCTGAAAAATACTCAGTAGATTTCTGTACATGGTTGTTTAGTCTACAACGTATCAATACATACACGTAAACGAATAAAGAAATTGCATGTTCTCTGGTGCACAAAATACTTACATTTTTTCTGTTTACTAAAAGTCCACCAGTGGCTTCTATTTGATTCACAGTGATTTTATCAATGTCATTAGAACATTAAATGAACTAAGTGAGAAATCCATCAAAAGCCGACAGCAAGCCGAAGGCTAATGGTTGTTAGGCTGTAATAGTTTTTAATGTGATTTTTATTTAACTTAACTTAATTTTGTCTTAACGAATGTCCCAAGTCAGAGTGCTTCTCAGTGCAGGGAGTTGATTTGTCTGCTATAGTTCCCAGTTACAGTATATCCCACAAACCAACTATAATAGGGCTCTAAAATTCCAACCCTTCATTCAAGGATTCTGGCTCAGAAAATAAAACAGACATTCGATTTCTCTATATATAAATATTACAAAGTTTATGGTTAGTTTCTTCAAATATTTAATAGGTACACCTATTTCACCTCAGGCTGGACCTATTCAACATTTGGAAAAATCATACCCATTGCATTTTGTATTGTTTGTATGGGAAAAATACTGGCCATTTGACTCGCATGTACCATAGAGAGGATGGAGTGTTAGCACATAATGTCAAAGCCAAGTTAGTAGAGTTTTCTGAATTGGATTTCATTTTAAATGTTGAAGTGTTCCTCAAACACTAATCCTGGTGGGACACAATATTTACCTGATGTTGTCCTGTAGAGCTCAGTCAGTAGAAAATGGCAACTGAAATTTCAAATGACCTGTATTTCAGATCAAATTTTACAAATTTTTTGGGCAGTCACCCTTATTGTAACACTTCATATTTTGTGAAACATAACCAAACAAATTAAATACCAATAGATTTCTCAAAACAGAATATCCAGTGTTATACACAGTCAGTTATATACATTTTAGCAGATGCTTTGATCCATTTTTATTCAGGTTTGCACTTCTGCATTGCCCTCTTCCATTCAATCTCCTGGCTGAGACTGAGACAGGATTTGGGTTAAAATATTCAGGTACTTAGGTGTTCAGAATTTAACAAGAAGATGGAAAGGGGGAGGGTCATGCTTTTTTAATAAAAGTCTTGGGAGGGTTTAGTATTTATTTTCATTTTGTCCTGGGGAAGGTTGTTATAGAGAAAATATTGGGACTTTATTAAATAAATATATACACCATGAAATAAAGATATATAAAGGGAAAGATATAATTTAAATGAAAAATAAAATAATAAATAACAAACATGTAACAACATTTTTTTATGTATGAAATTTATTGAATTATTTCAATATTTAATTATTTATTTCACAATTTCATATTTGACAATTTATTCATTTTATGGTTGCGGTCACTGTGAAATCTGTCATTATTGAATCCGTCACTGAATCTGTCACTTTCACCCATCAAAGTTGGAAGAGCGGGCTCTAAACTCTGATTGGTCGGACCACTGGAATGGACAGATTCGAAGCACCAAGGATCTGCCTACATATCGATATCACATGTGACTACAGTGTGGGCTATTTTGTTGCGTTGAAGTTTGTCAATGTTTTCGAATAGATGTCCTGATTTGACAGGGCCTTCAGCATTGTAGCCTCTTCTGCAATTGTTTTCAATTTGAGCTCTAAAGTTTGTAATATCTTTCAATTAATTAGCAGTAGAAAGCATATTCCTCACCAAGGCTGTTTCTTAATTTGCATACTATGAAGTAAGCCGGATTAAGATTAGTACAGTATGTCCCAAACCCTGGCAAAGCAAAATAGTATTCCAAAAGTTCCGGGATGGTTTACTATGTCTGGTGGATCTAGTAGTATGCATTGCAACCGTGCATGCTTTTTAGGGTAAATTTCAGAGAAACACAGCTGTGGATTCACTGCTAGAAAGAAAGACTCAGCCTTTGCGCATCAGAGAGATATAGAGGGAAAAGTTTCTGCCATACTGAACCCAGTAGGGAGACCATCCCTTCAGAAGGGAGTTGATATGACAGCGACAGCAAATCAGCCACGCAAGTAGTCTCCACTCGCTAACTAGTCAAGTAGCGTTAAGTTACTATTAGGTTGGCAAAGGCTAACCTGTCAACAAAATATTACTGGTCTATTATGAATAATTCTGTTTATTGATGATACATTGTTGCCTTCAAAACAAAATGTATTAGCATTGAATGTAATAGATTTGTGTTACATGACTAGGATGTTAGATTATGAAGGGTTATGTTGAAAACCATGCTTGTTAGCTAGCCATTTTGATAAATGCAGTATTTGGTATTATGCCTATTGCTAACAAATTTATCAGGCAATGTATTCAGGAAGATTGGGAATGATACGACATCAGATAGAATAGTAATTCAATGTGCCTATATTTTATTGATTTGCTTATTGCTGACTGGCTTATTTTTAGCATAGTTTGGAACATTAAGTGACATCTTCAAGTGACCCTCAACCTCATAGTTCCTCCACTAGGTTCAGCCAGGTAGGATACATGCTATGAAGTTGAGTTGCTTATGCTATAGTAAAAGTATAATCCCCTGTTTGACAGAAATTGTGTAGGGCATAATAATAGCAGCTTTTAATTCAAGTTCAAAATAGTTTTGTAGAATACTTTACATTAGTTTGTGGCACCTTTCCTCTTAATGACACTTAATGACATACATATAACATGTAAATAAATCCAAATCATGTAAAACATGAAAGAAATACTCCACCCCTTCAACACCTCAAAATCATTTTCCCAGTCATATTTCTGATATTATAGTCACTAAAAACACCTTTTCAATGCCTTCTGAATTTCCCAAACTGGCCACCATATGTTTGTGTATTCTACCCCAGTGACGTCACTGGAATCATTTTTTAAACTACGGGGGAGGGGCTCAGTTGACTTCCTATCTTGTTTACGTCATGTCGCTGAGTTGATTGGATAATAAAACGGCATACTATGTTCGGGAATACAACGCATTGCATTCTTCCTTAAATAGCTACATAGTTATATATGAAGAGTTAGAGCTGGTTTTATTTCAACAAAGGCAGTTGCAAGTGAGGAAATACTTTTATCAAGTATTATTGATTGGTAGTATCCAACCATATGTTTGAGCTGGAATACAGTGAGGAAGAAATATGGAAAGGGCTCCTGCCCAACGTTATTGGTTGAATTTACCTACCCGTTGCTTTGCTATTGTCCACCGTGGTCGAGGAAGGAGATAAATAGTTGAATGTCATCCGAAAAGAACTGATAGGAGAGTTGCTGCAGATTTGTAGGCTGCACATCCATGATGCAAATCTCCCATTCCAGCACATCCCGAAGGTACTCGATTGGATTGAGATCTGGTGATTGTGGAAGCCATTTGAATCATTGTCATGTTAAAGAAACCAGTTTGAGATTATGTGAGCTTTGTGACATGGCGTATTATCCTGCTGGAAGTAGCCATTAGAAGATGCATATACTGTGGTCATAAATAGATGGACATGGTCAGCAACAATACTCAGGTAGGCTATGGAGTTTAATCAATGTTCCAGTGGTACTAATGGGCCCAACTCATGCCAAGAAAATATCCCCCACACCATTACACCACCACCATCATCCGGATCAAATTCTGAAACTAACATCTGAATGTTGCAGCAGTTATCGAAACCCATCAGACTAGGCGACATTTATCCAATCTTCTATTGTGTGGCACACGTCGTGTTCTGCTGCTGTAGCCCATCTGCTACAAGTTTGGATTGTTTGTGTGTTCAGATATGTTCCTTTACATACCTTGGTTGTGAAGAGTGGTTATTATTTATTTTCTTCCCTCCCAATTCCCACTGACCCTGCCTTGTCAGCAGCTCTGCAACTCCTTGGAAAGATGTGGGATGGCGAGGGGCGCACACATGGTTCATCCAACCACATGTTGCCAGGAGGGTCATACAAAACTGAAGCCTTTATTTAGATGCTGCATGGCATGATTGCGTTCATCAACTACACTTCTGCAATTTAATTTACAGGCGCCCAATCTGGCCACAAGGAGTCACTGGAGAGTGACTTGGTAAGGTAGGTTATTCGGCTTATCTAACACAAAACCAGACCAGTGTGAAAAAAAAGAAAAAAGAAACAACATTTCCTATTTTGTCATTTTGTTTCAAAATGTCAGTGTGGCCCTTAACATCTGGCCAGTCTCCTATGACCTCTCACATCAACAAGGCATTTTTGCACAGAGGACTGCTGTTCACTGGAGATTTTCCCTTTTTCTGTCCATTCTTCCACATTATGATTATTGGTCTGAACTTCAGCAGATCGTCTTGACCATGCCTAAATGCATCGTTATGCTGCCACGTGATTGGCTGATTATATATTTGCCTTAATGAGTAATTGAACATGCATACCTAATGTAGTGGGCAGTGAGTGTATTTTTTTGTTACCTGATCTGTGGAGCTCATCAAACCTCTACTTCTACCAATATATATTGATGACACAGGCCATGAATCTCAAACCGACCCCTAAACCATTTCTCGGAGGACCCTCTATGGTCACGTGTTGCCAACGCAACTCAGAAGATGTCTTTCACTGAGTGGCAAAATACTGCGTTTATACTCAACAGTGTGTGAAACCACACTTAATTATGTATTTCACATTCACTACAAATGTAAAAAAAAATGTTTTTCAAAGGTATACGCACAACCGGCGCTACGTCATAGAATGCCTCTGAACAGATTCACGCCCACTTATGGGGGAAAACAAACCGCCATACAGTCAATGACAGTATGCATACAGTATCGGATCGAGAAAGTGGACTAACTACAACATGCCAAAGAGTTGTTGTTTGGTTGGGTGCACCACAATGTCAGAAAAAAAAACAAATTTAACGTGCATTATTTTGCCATGTAAAAAGAAATACCCAGAAAGAAGGCAATTATGGCTGCAGCTAGCTTTACTGTACCATCGAGAAGACTGTATCTCCACACCCTTATGTTTGTGGACAACATTTCGTATCAGGTAAAAAATTTATTTCAGTGACATGTAAAGGGGTGATAATAGGGGATGGGTGGAAATAGGTACGTAAGTATTTTACTTTTATTGGCATAATCATAGCTAAAGTCAGTGTCTTGTGATTATAAGCATGCAACCTTAAGCATAGGCTACAGTTTATTTGTATTGCTGTCCAGAAAAGTTTACTCAGTACTCTAAATATAAAGACATAATATATACATTTAAAGCTGTTTACTTTAAAAAACGAAGTAAAATCTTTCACTGGCTTAACACCTGGTGAATCGATGTGGTACGAGTACTGTAAATGTCCAGGTAAGACACCTCTGACCACTGGGTCGGGTTGTTACACCAATTTGATAGAATGAAGGGACATGTTTTTAAATTGACCAAATTAAGTTTGTGTATGTATCTTTCATGCTCTATGGCAGGCAGGGTTGACATATAATTACTTGACATATTAGTGATTTCGTAAGTTATTCACGCCTGCCGGCTGAATACGGACGTTGTTTAGTGCTGCTATTTTGTATTGAAGTCTAGTCAGAGGCTGTTTATCAAAAACTCGCTAGCTAAATTACACCTGCAGGCGCGTGTGCTTATGACATTCTCACTTCCGAAAACGTTTGAGCACATTTTCAATTCACCATAGATTTTCGTTAAAATGCCAATATTTGAAATTCTCAGAAGTGAATTTAGTGATGAAATAGCGTTGGAAATTGTAGAAACACGACTTTCTGTATTGAAATTAACAGTGAAGTTCCCGGATGTGCCGGTAGTACATATGAGATACAGTAGCATTCATTTCTCAATATTGAACGTGTTCATATACTGTAGTGCCTCTCACTTTCAACCTGTATGGCATGTTGAATATAACATGTCCCTTTCCCTGAAGACATGTGCTGAACTCAAATGCTGACTGTGACAGGTGGATGCACCTGTCAGTCACAGTGATCTCCTTAGCTACAGCCAACATGCTCTTAACCTCTTAAGGATCAGTGTGCTGCCAGCGGGACATTTGGCCAAAAAAAAGGTGGATTAGAATCACTGCATATACATGTCTGACAGGTAAAGAAAGCTTAGAAACACATGAATTTAGAAAAAGTATCAGTTTTGCAATAGCTATTTCAACAATAATGCCGCATTCCATTTCTACTCAGGGTCGGAAATTCTGAGTTCCTAGTCGGAATTTAACTGGATGTCCACCCAGGTGGGAAATTCCTAGTTGCGAAGTCTGAGATATTTCACTACCCCAAGTTAATTTTCCAAGATTGCAGCACCCTGTATCAAATATTTTCATTTTACAAAAACACATGTATTAATAGTAAATCCATATACTTTTTAAGTGATCTTCCATTTTTTCCAGAGGTTTATACTAGTAAAATAAGCCAAACATATATTAAAATATGTATATATGTATCATGGATTTCATGTAGCTTACATTATAGTAGTTATATTCCTTGGCTAAGGACAGTTTTAAATTAAAACACAATAACAAAACTGCAGTATCAGCATTTGAAGCATTTTTACAAGTATAGGCAAATAGGCATTAAAAACAATCATGCCGAACTTGAAAAATATCAAGATGTTTGTTTGGTGTGTGAAAACAGAGATTCTAAAATAAAGGGGATGGCCAAGCAACCAATCGCATTTATGTTGTCAAGCGGTCCAATTGACAATGTATATGTATGAAACAAATGCATGTGTGAATCTATATTGACAATGTATATTTAATTAAAACCAATGCAACATGTGAATCAATGGTGAGGTGGTTTTCCATCTCTGAAATATCTGTCTAAAGGAGACGTTGATGAAAACGCGAACTGCAAGTGACTAAATATAGTTCAGGGTACATTTTTTCCCAGTTAAAAAGTACCTCGTCATCACGATATAGACGGAGGAATGTGTTTCAGACAAATATGCCCATATTTATTGGTGGTCTTTGAACTGCTTTGCTTAAAATCGATTTTTGGGATTGAAAATTAATTTTAATTTGGCCGAATATAGTACGGATTGCGATATTGCAGACAGATGCTTTTCAAGATGTGCATAAAAAACATACCAATATACTTCTGTCTCCTTTCTTCATCATCTTTCCTCTTCTTTCTAAACTGCACCCCAATGGCTTTGATCGTTTCATAGTAGCCTCCTTACAGACTGGCACCCAGAAATGTTCAACGATGAATTTTCAACAGGCATTCGACACTGACGTCACTCACGCAGCGTCCACACCTGTCCTGTGCCAACACCGTCTCTTGAGTCGTCAATATCATGTCTCTTATAACAAATAAATAAGTCTTGAGTTTTATTTTATAATAATTAAAATAAAAATACATTAAGATTGATTTCCCCCATACAAATTATATATATTTTTTAAGGATGAGGAGGGAGAGAGTGGGCGCCCTATCGGCACCCCCAAGCAGATGGCGCCCTAGGCGACCACCTATGTTGCCTATGCCTAGAAATGCCCCTGATCGCATAGTCACACCTACCGGCACAAATGGGAAAGGCTACAGTAGTTACAATAGAACTAGTTAAAATAGAACAGAGCAATACATTGAAGTGGAACTGACAGCAGATTTGTTAAAAATGCTGTAATTCCACATTAAGTGATGTGAGGGGGCGCTCACAGGACATTCGCCTAGGGTCCCGAGAAACCTTGCACCGGCCCTGCTGTAGATGTCACATATAACAGAAGAATACCTGTATATCATCATTACTGATTTCCATGATCTGGACATAGACATATTAATGGCCTTACAGAAATCTTCTCATTTATGCCAGGCTGAATTAAGAAATAATGGATTTAACTTTTCAAAATGTCCAGACAAAGCATTTCCATTGGACTAATCTGAGAAATCAAATTACCATGTTATCTGTTTGAAAAAGTTCATTGATGCAATATTTGATATGGTCGAATACAAATAATTCTGACATTCCTTACATGACCCTTGCTTTATTGTGGTTTGTTAGTACATGCTATAACGGAGGAGAATATTTTTCTAACCCACAGTCAATAAGATGGTCATAAATAAAATGACAGTCCAAACTTTAAGCAAATAACTCAATGTAAACTCAAATATAAAACCTTAATTGAGGTTTTAGTAAATATACATTCATTTGAAAGAAGTTTGTTGCCTATTATGTTATCTGACTAATATTGGGAATGTAAGGATATCAACCAGGGATTGGCAACAGGTAGCCCATGGGCCAAACTTTTCCACAGATGGAATACTTTTTTAGTAATAAATCATGTAATATTAATTATTTTTGCAATCCGTACAAACTATTTTTAAGCTTAGTTGGAGTACATTTGCAGTGTAGAAATGCTGAAAATTACTGCAGTTACATTCTGACCACTGTGACCTATCTCCTCCAAAAAAAACTAGTTGATCTACCCATGACAAACTATGCCATCATGTGTTGTAGAAGTTGATGAGAAAGTGTGAGAAAATAATACACTATAATAAAAATGTATTCAAATTTAAAAGCTTTATTGTCTTTCTTTATAGCAGGTAGCCAGTAAAACCCGGCAGGGTGATGGTGTAATGAGAAATATGATAATTCTGTAGCACATTAATTTAATGTCCTGTGGGTTCTGCAATGTCGCTTATTATTCAACACAAATTAAATCACTGTTTTACTTACAACCCAAAGAGCAATGTTCCCTCCTTGATCAAAGTAGGAATATTCCTACACCCACACGATGGATACATGTATCATAACATTCCCTTTAAATTGTAATGGCCATAAAATTATTCATATACATATATGCATGACATGCAATACATTTCACTCATTTTTAAAAGTGTGATGTGACGATGAAGTCATCCTCAAATACTTGAGTGAGCCACTTTTAAAGGGACCACTTTCTCCTGCCAACTAATGTTGTACTGTACACACCCCAGGGTTGTTTATTAGTGTTATAAGTGGACTTGAAGCCCCCCACCCCTCCCCCTACAACTGGCAGTTATTTGGGGTTTGTTTGTAATTCTTTCGGGCGCTTTGTCAGGCAGGCACAGTGATATTAGTGCGAGTGCCCAAAAGTCCCTGAGTGGTGTCATGCACAATTAATGTCCCTAGGTAGCAACTACATTAGTCTTATGAACTCAAGTCGCAGTGGGGAATGCTAATGGTGGAAGTGTCATAGGATATTAGGAGAGAATGCACAGAAAGCCCCCATTGTACCCTTCTTGACCAGGGTGTACCTCCATCTCACTTTAGAGCTAAATGGCAAACACCCCACCAACCTAAAAACTGTAGTGAGACAGGTTACTGCAATCAGACCATGAATTCACGAACAGTGCACGTTCAAAACAGACTGTGCATCATTAAAGTTGTTTTGGTTTCATCAAATGCTTCACATAACATTGCTGTCTAATTTTATCTAAATGTATTCATTAGTTCAAGTTCAACTGAATGTACATCGCTAAGTTCTTTATGCCTTGCTAGCTATAGACAATAAGAAAGCAAACTGTGCCAGAGCTGCATTAATTATCTTTTGTGCACGTATACATATTGTTAACCTTACACTGACCTCTAGGGTTATACTTCAGATTTGTAAAGCTACCTCTGTGCTGCCTCTTTACAAAGATGAGGATACTGGTGAACTTGATAATTGTCAACCTCTCTCTAACTGTCTTGTCTTGGAAAGATTTTAGAGTCATTAGTAAATGTACAACCGCATTCTGTCTTATCTGACAACTGAATATTAAACAATTAGCTGTCCAGTTTTAAACCATATCACAGCCTCTAAATTAGTTGTGAATTATATTGTTAAAACTGTGGATGTCAAGGTTTCAGGTAGGAGGCAGGCGCATACTTAATGGTTTTAGTAATAAAAGAAGGCAGGCACCGAACCAAGAACTAAGAAACTCAGGAGCAGGTAAAACAAATACTGGAAAACTCAAAACAATGTAGCACAATGGCGTGTGCCTAGAACAAGGCAGAAAATGTACAAAAAATCAGGAAAAACTCAGAGAAATAACAGGTAACATACTGGGCTATCCTCGCAACAGGAAAACACATTGAAATCAAACAATGACCCGACAGGGGAAACAGTGTGAGTTAAATACATGTACTGATTGACAAATGGGAAACTGTTGGAGACAAGACAAAATAAGAGAAAATGAATCTAATGTCCAGGAAAGACAGTAAAGATGGCACAGAGGGGTAACCGTGACAGCGGAACCGAAATGACACTCTGTTGCTTTGATTGTTAGCCATTCCCTTCTGCCAAAAAAACTGACCTTGTTGGGGTTGTCCTTAGACACCTGTTCAGGGTTTCAGAATTAGCTCAACTATTGATCACAGGCTATTGTTGCAGAGCGGGAAAATTCAGATTTTGTTTACTGTCCATAATGGAGTACCACATGGTTTGATATTTTGTCCTTTATTTTTTACAATGTACATAACTTACACCTGTAACTATTTTTTTTCATTTTTCTCCCCTCCCAATTCTCAATGGCCCTGCCTTCTCTGCAGCTCTGCAACTCCTTAGATGGGGTGCGCACATGGTTCCTCCAATCACAGGTCGCCCAGCCGGCAATTCAACCAACTGAATTGTTTGTGATTCCTTAGGCTGCGGAGCTGAATCCACCTGTTGTGGCTTTAAATCACTGCGTGGGAGTTGCCAGTTTTGCTCCCTCAAAACCTGTGACATCTATGGCAATGTGCACATTTTAGAGTGGCCTTTTATTGTGGCTAGTCTAAGGCACACCTGTGCAAAAATCATGCTGTCTAATCAGTATCTTGATATCCCACACCTGTGATGTGGATGGAGTATCTCGGCAAAGGAGAATTGCTCACTAACACAGATTTGTGAACAATATTTGAGAGAAATAGGTCTTTTGTGTACATAGAAAGCGCATGATAAATGGGGACAAAAACCAAAGTGTTATATTTATATTTTTGTTCAGTGTACAATACCTATCTTAATTCAAAAAAGCAATGGCCAAACCATGTAAGACTTGTTCTCCAGGGCCCGTATTCACAAAACATTTTAGGGCTAAAAGTAGCTCCTAACTTCCTGATTCAGGAGAAACTCATAATAATAATGGGCATGTGACTCAAATTTTAGGACTCCTACTTAAGTGTATTTCACAAAATGTTTTAGGACTAAAATCAGCTCCTAAATCGGTGAAAAGTTAAAAGTCCTCGAGAGAACTCCTGAGTCACTAAGACCAAATCAGGAATGATCCTAAAATGTGGAGCCTATTCAGCCGTTCTGTTAGCTCTAAAGATGTGGTGCCCCTCCTGCTGGAAAGCGTTGTTGGGAATACTGTTGTTAAGCCATGTTTCCGTAAGAATAATTACATTGCAAATCAATAATACTTTTTTGTTGGTGAGCTGAAGTCTTCATTCATCCATTTTGTTCACCATGGAAGGTACACAGGGGCGTAGCCAGGATTTCTGGGCCCCATTACAGAAAACCTGCATTGGTCCCACTGATATGCTAAATCTTACATTATTTAAATTCCAGGGCCCTCTGCCTGTCAGGGCCCCCTGAGACCTAATCACCTTCCCCTTCTTTACTACATTCCTGACCGTATATTAGTGGAAGGGCCTCCTCTCTTCCATGATGCCGTACCCTGGTGTTACCTCACAGCAATGTTGATTTTACTGATTGTGGCGTGTTAGCGAACTGTTGGAGGAGCTATTTTTCTCCATAGCTGTTCAGCAGCATGAAGACCACTTCTATGAGCTCGCATTGCCATAGAGGGGAGGGTTTAGCTATTTTAGGTGAGAGAATTATAAGACTTGGAAACTGAGGGAAGTAGAGTGGAAGAGGCAGAGAGAGGAAAACCAATGGAAAACCACTCAATGTGAAGTAGAAATTATTTTTGGCGAGGTGGAAAATGTTGTTTGAAGGGCACAGTGTGGCCATTACTAATGCCATAAAGGCATTGGAGTGGCAAAAGTTTGCAAACACTATGACGCAGCCTGAGAGTCGGACCATGGCCGAAATATAAAAAAGTGATCAGACATCAAAGTCAATGTCAAAAAGCTTCTAGCTCTTTATCGCAAAAGTCTGCCACGGTTGGGGGTAGATTAGTTAAATTAGTGCGCAACATGTCTGCATCACAAATTATTTGGACATTGATGGAATGACAATGCTTACAATTAATGACAGATTTAAAAGACAGGAGGAAAAAGAATATAGAAGATGGGAGAGATGATAGTATGGAGGAGAGAGAACGAGTGTTACAGCGGTGGTCATTTGGGTTGAGGTGAGGTTAAACAAGAAGAGCAGTGGTGAGTAATGAATCAAAGGTAGATTTTAGAAGGTTGAAGTCACCCAGAAGAATGAGGCATCATCTGGGAATTACCTAATCAGCATGACAAGCTCATTGAGGAAGTCACAGAGGGAACCTGGTAGACAATAGAGAAAAACAATGTTAGGCTTGTATGGACAGGTCACATGGACAGAAGAGAAAATAGGTAGGTGATCAAGAGGGAAGAGTGAGAATCTCCTTTACAAGGAGATGAGTGGCCCTGTTCCAACACCACATTGAGTAGATGCTCTTGGTGTAGCAGAAAATGCCTAGTCAGATGAAGAGAGAGCAGCAGGAGTATCTTGGGTAATCCATGTCTCAGTCAGGGCCAGGAAGTCAAGTGACTGGAGGGCAGTGTAGGTAGAGATGAAGTCAGCCTTGATTTTAATGTGTGGCGTTTATATGGAAGTGTTTTTTATCTATTTTTATTCTCTTTCTCCTTGAGTGAACATAGTTTTTTGGAACATATTAAGTTTACATGCAATACTTGCATCAATGATTCTTGGATACCCATGAACCTGTGGCCGGTTCACAGCTTTTCCTTCTTTGGAACACTTTTGATATGTACTGACCACTGCAGACCAGGAACACCCCACCAGAGCTGCAGCTTTGGAGATGCTCTGACCCAGTTGTCTAGTCATCACAATTTGGCCCTTGTCAAATTTGCTTAGTTCCTTAAGCTTGCCTGTTTATGCTTCTAACACATCAACTTTGAGGACAAAATGTTTACATTCTGCCTAATATATCCCACCCACTTAAAGGTTCCATGATAACGAGATTATCAGTCTTATTCACATCAAACAGTAAGTAATCATAATGGAATGGTGTATATGCTCATATTCTGCAGTAAATTCTTATTGTTTACATGTAAAAACATTTATATGTATCTTAAATTTGATTGTCTGGCCACTGTTATCATATGGTTATTAATTAAGATGGTGTCTTAACTTTTGCACATTCTTGCACAAAATAATCACTGTAAATGTAATAACACCTATGGACTTCTGGCTCCCTTCTCACCATTTCATCTCAGTATTCCGATCCTCGATTTGTGGAATGTATACCTTAAGACGCTGGATAATAGCGTCTGCTAAATGTATAAAATGACTAAATGGTGCCCGTTTTCATTTTGTATATTGTTTTATAGTCTACTGTATATTGCCAAATTCTATTAAAAAAAAATTGTATTAAAAATGTAATTCTAAAAATAACAATGAACTCTTTTTAGAGATTTATTGCATTTGGTAAACTTCATGTTAATTATTGTGTAAAGGAAGAGGTAAATAGGTAAACTCTCATTCGATTCACACACAGGGCCGAATTTACTAACACTAGCGCAGTTTGCACAGCGTCGGTTTATGCGCGTTCGGTAATAGCGCACGCTATGCTTCCACATTTAGCATAGTATTTCTCAAACCCGATACCCATTACGCAATCAGCGCATACTCCGCCCTCCATTAGCGCGTCTCTAAAAGAGCAAACAATGGGCCCGTATGTATCTATCATGGATCTCCCTAAGGGAAAAAGAAAGCGCAAGCTTAAATTTAGTGAAGAAGAAATTAACATCTTAATGCATGAAGTAACAGCAAACCTGATATATATTACAGGGCAGAACATCCACACCCTCGGAAAAACATCCAATTTGGATTGCCATAACAAGTTAAATCAACTCGTTATCATCTACACGGAGAGAAGTGGAGGAGGTAAAAAACGGTGGCAAGACATAAAGCGCAGAACAAAAGAGAAGGTTGTGTACAACCGGGCACAATCGAGGAGAACTGGTTCAGGTCCACCAGAAATAGACACGCTAACTAGGTGGTGCAGCAAATACACGTTGCTGAACAAGTGGAAGTTGTGGACGGCATAGATACTGCTGAGATCTCTGTGGAGAATGAAGGTATGTGTGGTTTGTGATGATACTGTTGTGTTGGCACTTGGCATATATGCATATGTTTAGCCTATATCATTGATATGTAAAAAGCCAACCGATGTGGTTAAGTAATTAAAGAGTGTTATATAGGTCAATAATCGCAAAAGTTGCTTATCAAAAATGGAACAGATGAAGGCATTTGTCTTTTTGTGCCAAATGTATTTGATGCTATGCTTGAAACGTGTTGCTCTCACTGCTGCCATTGATGTAGCTATATTTGAACACACAGGAAAATGCGCTTGCTGCTTTAGACCTGCTTTGAAGAGGCGGAAAATTCCCCCCGCAGAATAGAGGCGCACTTTTACTGGCAGTCTTTGTAAATACCACAGAATATATAATTAGGCGCACTTTTTGCGTATCCTCCCACCTTTTTGGGTGGAACTCCCACTTTCCCCATGACCCTCCCACAAACGCATATTGAAAGCGCAACTTGTCTCTTGTCGCTCATCTGGCAGGCAATCTGCGATTTTACCCTAGTGCGCCTGGTTTGTAAATAGCCCGCATCGGTTACGTCCGTCTTTGCGACCAATTAGCGTCTGGAAACAGTCGCAAACAGCTTGATAAATCTAGCCCACAGTACTTTATTGTAAAGATGGACATACAGGGCCAAAATAGCCATAGAACAGTGTAGGTGTGTTACTAGTGTTTTGGTTATGTTCATATGTCATATAGTAACCTGACACTGCTGATCAGTAATATTCAGTAATAGGGACATACTGATGAGAAAACAACTGAACCAAGGCAGCAGAGCAAAATTGTCATAAATCCAAAACAAACCATTGTTGAGACACCTGAAGAATTTGGTGGCAGATAACAGAATACCAGTCTCAAAATGACTAATGACCAAAACCTGTCCATTGATAGTTTATAATTGGAGCCTGATATGTCTGATATAAAGTGCAGGAGCCTAATTTATAAAACTTGCAGTGGATTTGCGTCAGAAGTGGCGTACGGACGAAATATGGGACGTGCGTATGCAAAGAAATATTCAGATTTATAAAACCGTGCGCACGCACGTCCTACGCCGTTTTCCCTTTATAAATCAAAATCAACTCTAAATGTGGCGCAGCTTTTGCGGCTGCATGTCACGCCCATAATTGCCCATAAATACTAATTGTAACGCCCCGAAATTAATATTAATTGATTGAGAAATCATGGCAAACAGAGAGAGGAAAACCAATGGAAAACCACTCAATGTGAAGTAGAAATTATTGTTGGCGAGGTGTAAAAGAGGAGGAAAATGTTGTTTGAAGGGCACAGTGTGGCCATTACTAATGCCATAAAGGCATTGGAGTGGCAAAGTTTGCAAACACTATGACACAGCCTGAGAGTCGAACCATGGCCTGAAATATAAAAAAATGATCAGACATCAAAGTCAATGTCAAAAAGCATCTAGCTCTTTATTGTGAAAGTCTGCCATGGTTGGGGGTAGATTAGTTAAATTAGTGTGCAACATGTCTGCATCACAAATTATTTGGACATTGATGGAATGAAAATGCTTACAATTAATGACAGCATTTCTTTCTCATTCGGTGCCCTCATTCGGTGCCCTCATTCGGTGCCCTCATTCGGTGCCCACGAGTGCAGTCAATAGCACTGATACGTTTGGGATACCGGACATATAGCTGAAAATTGTGCTTTTGTGTGTATGACAATTTACATAAAATATAAATATTTCAAAAGAAAGCAATACATTGAATTAGCTAACGTTTCTTACCGTGGTGTGTCCATAAAATTTTGCTGAATCTGTGTAGAAAAATGTTAGCTTTGCTTCCTATATACACTGATAAACTGCATCGAACGGCAGCGTGTGCATGTTTAGGTGAGAGACACAGCTGTCAATCAAGCTCAGGATGTGGGGGAAGAGGGGGAGAGGGGGGTATTTGGGGGCACTGTTTCTCACATTTCTATTTATTTCACCATGTTACCTATTGCAGCTTTAACATTATCTTTTAGAAAATTGATGGAAGAAAAGTACCTATATATTTTTTTTCGGGGTGCTACGCGGCTTGCTGTGCATTAAGGTATGATGGATCATGATGAACAAATTTCAAAACTGTAACACAAATTGACATTCTATAAGTAGACCATCTAGAGCTTTTTGCACACTAGATAATTACAGTCATCTGCTGTCCCAAATCTGAATGTGTCCCTTATTATACGAGGTAATGATTACAGTCAGAAGTCTTTGGGCCTCCAGGAAAAGAAAATTCTGTATTTTAGAAGTTACATAAACTTTAAGCGTTACTCTCACCAAAATGCAACCTAAGGTCTTTTTTGTAATGTACCCGAGTCAAACTTTCATTTAAAAGCATAATTAGGATGGAAACACCACTTTTAAGGTTTTCTGTATTTTTAGTTTCGGTCAAATTGCCTTTTGAATGAAAGTGATAGGGGCACTAATATGACAGCATCAAAATCGGTATTTTTAAAACAGTAAGAAGGCATGACACAATATGAAACTTTTCTCGAACTATCACCAGGGGCTGTACACATGAACTCGAGCATTGAGAACGTTATTTGTGTACACAGAGTTTACTAAAAAGAAAGGTTTTGTACAACTCACCTTCGCAGTTTGTGTTGCTGGCTGCCATTTTGCCAGTCAAAAAGTGTCGATCTCCGAATTAGAGTGAACAGACTCCATAGGAAGAAATGTCATGAAGTCCAATGAAAATCATGATAACTTAGCCACTTAGCTCATGGCAATATCTATTCAAATAATAACAAAGGGTTTCATTCAATATATATGTCTAAATAATCTAATCTTAGCTGACGTAAACTCTCACGTGAAACTTTGTTACACCGGCAACAATTACCCATGCAAGACCTCACGTGACTTTTCCGCTTTTTGAATTTATTATTATTTCATACGAGGCTCCTTTTTCAACTACAAGGTCAATATTGTTTTTCACTAACATACTAAGCTTTAGCAGTGTTCCATGTTTACTCTCTTCCCTGTTACGTTGCATTAGGAAATCAACATATTTTTTGACCAAAAAAAATTGGCAAAATGGTAGCCACCAGAAACACAAACTGCTAAGATGAGTTGTACAAAACCTTATTTTTAGTAAATTTTGTGTACACAAATAATGTTCTCAATGCTCAAGTCCATGTGTACAGCCCCTGGTAATACTTCGAGCAAATTTCATGTTGTGTGGCATCTTCTTAGTGGCGTTTCCATCCTAATTATGCTTTTAAATGAAAGGTTGACTCGGGTACATTAAAAAATACCTTAGTTTGCATTTTGGTAAAGGTTACGCTTTAATTTTTAACAATCCACATTTCAAAGTACAATTTTAAATTCTGCCAACATCAAACATTAAATGTATTTAATCTAAAGATGCAAGTGTGTTCAACAATGAAAAAGATGCTCTGGTCATATGAGACCAAAACTGAATGTTTTGGTCAGATACATCATTGGCATGTTTGGTGTTGAAACAGAGATGCATACAAGGAGAGGCACCTCATACCCACGGTGAAATATGGTACTGTGAAGAGATGTGCGGCTGACTCAGAGCACAGACAGCTTCGTCCAGATAAAGGCATATTGAGGAAGGTTTCTGCCAGACAATTTATTTTTTGGATTAAGAGAGCAGCTGCTACAATGCCATTGCAAAGCAGAAAACAGGTATTTGAAGCTGCTGGTGACAAAATAATGTGTATTGTCAGAAATTGATTTTATTGTCTATGTTTCTTCCTGTATTCAGAAAAACATATATTTTGTTATATAATAATTAAACAAATCTACATAAAAGTCAGCCCGCCATGAAAAAATGAATGGAAAGTTACATACTGCATTAGTTTTAGGGACCAACATCATAGTAAAACATGAATGTTCAACGTAATAATAGAAGGTCCAATATAGCCATGAAGATAACACGTAAAAATATATATATGTTGTTCAAAAATTATATATATATATATATATATGTTCTAAATAGTTCCCTGAGAAAGTAATTCCAGAGAATTCTTGAGATGTAGGGTTGTAAATATCTGAAATGGTGTTTCTGCCACAACCTTTTATAGATCACCATTATAATCTCCCCTTTGTGATTGGATGACCTTCCTTTAAATGAGTCAAACCAGTGTTTATATTGATTTGCACTTTAAATCTATTTGTATATAAAACAACATCCTGAATCAAACAAATTGTTAAATCAATATATATTGGTACCAAAATATTAGGAATGCCTGGTCTGCCAGTTTATGGCCTTTGTAAATGAACAATAAAAGACTGGATGTTTTCAACTGAACATGTATTAACTATAGACAACAATACTGTGTACATGTATATCAGAGAATTACAGAATTTAAAATGACTGAAATCATACGCATTCTAACAAAATTGATAAAATCAAAAAAGCTTGTAAAGTCAAGATATGTTTATTAGAACTAATATTGATCTATGTAAAATGTTAACTTTTGAAAGAAGAAATGTTCTAGCCACATTACAAAAAAACTGACGCTGTAGAGGACATGCTGGGAGGATGGGTTAATGAGACCGGGTATGGTGAGAAGGAGGGAAATGATAAATGTTTGGCCGTTGTATTGGTTCCAGTCCTCACTGCATCAGAGCGGATAATGAAAATGCATCACATTTTAAATAGTTATCATTGAGCTATTCAAGATAATTGTCTTCGTGGAGATTCCATCTGTTCTTCTCCAGAGCTTTTAAATGTTCGGATGAGATTGGGCTCAACTGAGTTTAGCAAGCTAAACTCAACACCTTTCCTTTACTACCTTGGATCTCCCAAGTGTTCTGTAATGCCACAAATCAATCAGCTCCAACTGCATGTAGCCTTTTGAGACCAAAGTACTTCAACGTTACCAGCGTAGAGACCAATTATAGGAAACAGTGGTGGAAGTAACACATTTCTCATTTTTTTAACACATTATGGAGGCTCCTCAAGAAATCAGATAATATTAACAAAGTTCAAAACATTTTTAGGAAATTCCTGATTATTAAATTTATTTGACAATATAGCAGCAATTTAACACTCCACTTTAGATTTCTTCATAGTCAATTTATGGTTTTGAGAATATTTGTACTGTATGGTTGATATATATCCTTATTTAATCCAGGTAGCAGCATCTACTTTGAAGGGAATGTTAGGTCAAACATAATATTAGGGTGAAATTCCCTTCACAATGTTCCTGAAAGCCCATGGTGTCCTTATCTGATACTTCTAGCATCCCAGTCTCCTGCTTGATCTGTGAATTGCTGACTACTCATTTCCTACTCTACTGCTAATTACTAAATAACTAGGATCAAGGGGCAGGGCAATTGTCTATTGAAATGAAGGCCTGTTTTGGAGGAGTTAGTGTTACTAATAAAACCTCTGCTATTTTTTCTGCAGCTGCTGTAAGTGGCAGTCACGGAATGTCGCTGTATTATTTTCAGCCAAAATAATCTGTCACCAAAACAATGACAGTTCTTCCAGAAAACAAATAAACACTATTCTGCCAAGTGATTCAATGTAAGAATGCAAGGCATGTTACATTTTGTCCTTTTCCTGTAATTGTTGTAGATGCTTCACACCCTACACCTGCACAACAGTCACAACCCATGAGGATTTCCATTGGAACTGTTGATCTGCTGTCAGCAAGGTAGAGTTCCTCTTAGCCTTCAGTATACCGAGCTTCAGTCTCTTAACATCTCCTGATGGAGAAATGGATCACACCATAAAACATTGGTACTCTAACTGCCCACTCTTCACCTACCAAATGTTTTTATGGTCTGGGAGGTTGGTCATTCTGGTGGTAGAACAGGACTGCTAATTTCCGAAGTGGATAAACTCTCCTTGGACATCCATACTGTCATTGTCTGTTTTCCATTCACCATTAATTACTATTAGATTATTATAAGCTATTGTCCACCCTGGTGCCATTTCTTCTTCAACGAGTTTGACACTTTGACAAGTTCATTTCATGATGATGACTTACTACTGATATTATTGGCTGATGTCAAACTCCCAAAGTCTGCTGTTTTCATCTTTTTCCTTGTTTGAAAATGTCTGCATTGAAGGCAGAAGCTAATGTGATTGGTTGACGACATTTAGAGGGCAGAACTAACGTTTGATTGCTCTAACTTGACATTTGGCCAAGGTAATTGCTTGTCTCCTGCTCAGTTTAAATGTAAGCTCTGCCCCCTCTAATGAATCAACCAACCAAATGTATTCCTTCCTTCAGAAGTTTGAGTGAGCAAAACTGCCCAGATCAACATAAGCCAGGCCTGATCATGACCCATTTAACGTGGGCTTTACCTTTTCAGAATATGTTACAAAAGTGTATATTACTTTTTACTATTTGATTTCTGTTGATTTTCCATTAACAGCGAATTGCAAAGTGTAATCATTCAGTTACTTTTTTATTTCACAGTTATTTACTGTAACCTGGCATGTTGATTAGAAACCATTTCTAACATGGGTCTTCCTCAGTAACAAAATTGTTTTACCAGGGACATTTGGGATACAAGTCAGATGCCCTAAAAAGTAGGCCATCCTCCCACCATATATTGAATTAGATTTTTATCAGTCAGTAGTGTTGAAGTGAAGATTACACATCCATATGTCCAAACATGAAAAAATACTTTAGAGGGGCTGTACTTACTTTTCCTCATGACTATATAAGGTCATGGCTGAGAATGAAGAGGGTGAATAGTTTTAGGGCAGGTTAAGCATAAAGGCTGGTCGAGTAGAGCAAAGAACTTAAGCAATTTTCTGGATATGAATATTTTGCATACATATTGTTTTTATCCATCATTGGAAAAAGTTCCTGGAAACCAGACATTGTCCTGTCACACACAGCGATTCGATGATTTTGCTGTCAGTGAAGACACGGGTGGGACTGCTTCTACAATAATAATAATACAATTATTAATAATAAAAACAGCACTTTCTCTCCTCTGATTTTCCCAGAGAAGCTCTCTTACAGTCTGACAAGCATGCACGCACAAACGCACGCACACGCGCACACACACACACACACACACACACGCACAAAGCATCCTGGGGTTTCTTTATGAGTTTTCATTCTGCTTCTTCGGTTAGTTAAAATAGGCTAACTTGGTCCAGTAGGCCAGCTGCTTTAATGGTATGAAACACATAATGTTGTACCAAATTACGAAGATACAGTGCCCATTTTTTATGAGGTAAATATGAGCTTTAATTGATTGAAATTTACCAATGATTCTGGTGATGTCCTTGTACCATTTGTGTGCAATAAAGTGTGATTCTGGATGAGGATGGTGAAAGTTCATTTATTGGATTTTTTTCTCTTTTTTGGACCATTCTCAGCAAATCCAGCGATTGTTGTGTAGGAAAATCCCAGTACATTAGCACTTTCTGAAATACTCAAACAAGCCCATCTGGCACCAACAACCATGTCACTTAAATCACCTTTACACCCCATTCTGATGCTTGGTTTGAACTTCAGCAGATCATATTGACCATGTCTACATGCCCAAATGCATTGACGCCAAATGACTGACTGATTAGACATTTGCATTAACGAGCAGTTGAACAGGTTTACCTAATGAAGTGGCCGTGGGTGTGTATGGTGACTTGAAATTCTTAACAAATGTTAACTCACTCTGGTCCTTGCATAGACATACGGTCTAGAACACCGAGTTAGAGGTGCTGCCACCGGCACCACAAAAACGTCACCTATTATCTTTTATAAATTCAGAATATAGCTATTTTGAGTTGTAGAAATTAATTCAACAATAATTTCTCAGTCTCCACCTAGATGCAAGTGCAACAATCTACTCGGCCTGTCCATGTAGGCTACTGTATGTGAAATAAATTAAAGTTGTAGCTAGGGCAACTACAGGTCCTTCTCAAGAAATTAGCATATTGTGATAAAGTTAATTATTTTCCATAATGTAATGATTAAAATTAAACTTTCATATATTTTAGATTCATTGCACACCAACTGAAATATTTGATTTTGGCATACAGCTCTGAAAACCCCAAATTCCTATATCAAAGAATTAGCATATTTCATCTGACCAATAAAAGTAGTGTTTGTAATACAAAAATAAAGAAGAAAAAGTCAACCTTCAAATAATTATGTTCAGTTATGCACTCAATACTTGGTCGGGAATTCTTTTGCAGAAATGACTGCTTCAATGCGGCGTGGCATGGAGGCAATCAGCCTGTGGCACTGCTAAGGTGTGATGGAGGCCCAGGATGCTTCGATATCGGCCTTAAGCTCATCCAGAGTTTTGGGTCTTGCATCTCTCAACTTCCTCTTCACAATATCCCACAGATTCTCTATGGGGTTCAGGTCAGTAGAGTTGGCAGGCCAATTGAGCACAGTAATACCATGGTCAGTAAACCATTTACCAGTGGTTTTGGCACTGTGAGCAGGTGCCAGGTCGTGCTGAAACATGAAATCTTCATCTCCATGAAGCTCCTGAT
>JACXGM010000135.1:38513-52750 GCA_016801145.1 Umbra pygmaea
CACACACACACACACACACACACACACACACACGCGCGCGCACGCACACACACACACACACACACCCACTTCTCGTGTTACAAAAGTTTGAATTTCTTAAAATCACAGATACAAAAAAGATGATAATTTGTTTTCTTGTGATTGACTTCAAGATGTGACCTGCCATTAAAGTGCAGTAGGCAGACTACTGGTCCCCCTGGATACACAGGTCCTCCTGTATGATTTTGACCTCTGACATTTTCTACTGATTTATATTGCATTGTCTGTCGTCATCATTGGTTTCTTGGCACTGTTAGTACCCAGTTCAACCTAAAGGTCTGGAGGAGGTATCAGATTGAAAATGTATTTGATCCCCTAATTATGTAATATCCACCTCTGCCTCACATAAATTCAAGCTACATTTTTAATGGCCTTTATTACTTGTTCAGCAACTTATACATTGCAGTGAGTCACCCTACATTCTCTACAAATCCCACGATTCTGGGGGCAGTTAAATGTGACCATTGGACTGCAGGTCTGATTTATTAGCCAGGCAATGTCACATAGAACACTTTCCTTTCATTTTCAATGGCATAGAATCTGTAAAATTACTATGTTACAAAAATTAAGTCCTTTTAAGTGGTGTCCATTATATTATAGAGCTTTCGGATATATTAAAAACCAATATGAATTGAAAACATACACTCAGCGGCCACTTCATTAGGTATACCTTGCTAGTACCGGGTTGGACCCTATTTTGCCTTCAGAACTGCCTTCATTCTTCATAGCATCAATTCAACCAGATGCTGGAAACATTCCTTAGATATTTTGGTCCATATTGACATTATTGCATTAAACATTTGCTGCAGATTTGTCCACTGCACATCCATGATGCTAATCTCCCATTCAACCACATCACAAATGTGCTCGATTGGATTGAGATCTGGTGAATGTGGAGGCCATTTGAGTACATTGAACACACTGTCATGTTCAAAAAACTGTTTGAGATGATAAGAGCTTTGTGACATGGCTCTTTAGAAGTAGCCATTAGAAGATGGGTACACTGTGGTCATGAAGGGATGGACATTTAGTTAGCATCAATACTCAGGTAGGCTGTGGCATTCAAACAATGCTGAATTGGTACTAAGGTGCCCAAAGTGTGCCAAGAAAAAATCCCCCACACCATTACACCACCACCAGCCTGAGCCGTTGATACAAGGCAGGATGGATCCATGCTTTCGTGTTGTTTACAAATTCTGACCCTACCATCTGAATGTTGCAACAGAAATAGAAACTCATCAAACCAGGCAACATATTTTCTATCTTCTGTTGTCCAATTTTGGTGTTCCTATGCAAATTGTAGCCTCAGTTTCATGTTCTTAGCTGACAGTGGCACCCGGTGTGGTCTTCTGCTGCTGTAGCCCATCTGCTTCAAAGTTGGACATGTTGTGTCTTCAGAGATGCTCTTCTGCCTACCTTGGTTTTAACCAGTGATAGAGTTACAGTTACCTGTCTATCAGCTCAAACCAGTCTGGCCATTCTCCTTTGACCTATGCCATCAACAGGGCATTTTGATGGGAAGCTTTGTAGGGATCAGTTTGAGAATGTACAGTAAGTTGTCTAGACAGAGCCAAAACAGTTCTCATTGATGTTATTTGAACCAGGGCTTTTACACCGCATTCAAAGTTATTATGCAAATTATATTTTACACAGATTTTCCTAAATAGATTATGCAAATGATGGTCAGTATACATTTAAAGTCACCAACCATTAGGGTATTTCAAACCACCCAATAAAAACAGTATATTTTTCCAAAATCTAAAAATCTAAATGCACTGTCCCAAATTATTATGCACAGTAGTTTCAAAACATTTTATAGTTTGTAAAGAACTGAAAATGGTAATTTGTTGAATTTTCAGCATTAGGTCATATTTACTGAAATCTAAATCTATTTCAATCCGACACATCTTAACAGGGCAAGTTACATGTTAACATAGGACCCCTTCTTTGATGTCACATTCACAATTCTTGCATCAATTGCATGATGTCAGAATAGGCTCCCAGAGCTGCTGGTTCGATGCGAATTGCCTCCCACCCTCATAGATTTTTACTTGAGGATGCTCCAAAGGTTTTTAATAGAGTTCAGGTCAGGGGAGGATGGGGGCCACACCATGAGAGGCACCAGCAGCTTCAAATACCTGTTTGCTGCTTTGTAATGGCATTTTAGCAGCTGCTCTCTTAATCTTATTAATTTGTCTGGCAGTAACCTTCCTCATTATGGCTTTATCTGCACAAACCCATCTGTGCTCTGAATCAGCCACAAATTTCTTTACAGTACGAGGATCACGCTTAAGTTTTTATAAAATATCTCATGTTTTCATACCTTGTCCAAGGCATTTCACTTTTTGACACTTTTCTGCAAAAAAAGGGTCTGAGCTTGAGTTCAGTGATCCAAAGAGGCCGGAGACACAATACCATCCATGAGATTGATTGAAAAACAAAATATGTAATGTTTATGACACAATTCCAATTTTCATAATAATTTATAATGCTGTGTATAAGGTTTGCACAACAATGAAGATACTCTGAAGCTTACTAAGTTTTTTCAACGATGCAAAAGCTACAAGAAACCTAGCTAAGTTGACTGCTTACAGTCAGTGGGTTCATAGTTGCCTGGTAGAGTAGCTAGCTGCCTGAAGAAGCTAAAAGTTATTTTGATTTTGAGACATTAAACAGTCTTTCCGGCAGTAGCGCAGTTTAGCCAACAGAGCACGAGAGCAGAGAGGAAGAAGTGTTAGCTCGACCATCATGTCTGATGCCAGGCTCAAATTACAGTCTGGACTGGGTGAAACGGAATGCTATCACACAATGGGTTGGATGCGCTACTTACCGTTCCATTCACTTTGTTCCCGAACATAATGCGAGCCAGGCATCCTCAATTAAGGTCTATTAACTATGGTCCCGAACATAATTCGCACCCGGCGTCCCCAATTAAGATCCATTCACTCCGGTCCCGAAAGTAATGCAAGCCCGGGGTCCCGAATTAAGATCCATTCACTTCGGTCCCGAAAGTAATGCGAGCCCGGCGCCCACAATTAAGATCCACCGACTGCGGCTGACACAGGATGAAGTAGATTCATGAAACAGGAATTCTGTTCTGATTACTGGCAGATGACGTAGATGAGAGGTAGGTTTTAAATTTTTTTACAGTAAGAGACTAAATATTTTATCTGGAGTTGTGGTGCTTTTTAATCTAGCCCATTCCCAATACAATTCCTTTTTAAAATGTCCTTGGCTGTTTTTTGGTTTGTTTATTTTCCTTGGCAGATAGCTAGCTAAGTAACAATTGAAACATGTTCTAATACGTACTGAATAATATATTAAATCAAGGACCACAACACATTAAGGATGCAAGAGAGCAAATAAGTAAGTTAATTCTATAGATTTTCGCCTTGTTTATTTCTTAAAGCTGCACTATATATCTTCCCATTCATTTGTCCTGTCAGACCCAAAAAAAATGAATAAAAAATTGGTGTTTGTTTTTTGTTAGCCGCTGTAATATACATGGGACCATAATGTACAGAATGTTGTTTATTCCTGACTAGCTACATTGAACTGTGCCGCAAGGCAAATGCCTGAAAGACTCCCTTTTAGACCAGAATGGAATTATTGAAGAGAAGCAAAGACCGCAAATGGCATTGTCAACATTGTTTTTCAAATTTCCAGCTCCCAGCTATTTATTTCAAGTTTCAAAGCACACCATTTTCCTAGGGTGTGTATCAAGAGTAGTCTTTAAATATGGCAATTTAGTAGCTTTTACACCATTCTCCTTTCTTTAGGTCAGCATAAAGCTATCATCCAATCAAACATCAACATTTCATATTTAAAGAATGTGAACCTATGTTTCTCAGCATATTTTCAATAACACAAAATTAATAAAAAAGCAATCTATATGAAATAACTAGTTTGAAATAACAAAAGCCTTCACCATGATAGGAAGGTCAGGGTTCGACAGAATGCAGAGCATGTTCACTGGGGTGTGTAAAATTGAGGACATAGGGCATTGATCCTACCTCATCTGGCCAAATTGAGAAAGCTGTAGTCCACAGGATAACAAAAAAAAGAATAGTTGATGCAGAAATAAAACACAAGCACACTGTAAAAAGTAATTAGTAGTGCTAACTCATTTGTTTGTGGAAACTGTCAGAAATCAATTCTGTGACAATATTTACAATAATAAAGTTATATCACCACTCTTATAACGTATTTTTTATGTTCAAATATCTAGCCTGTTGTAATGACCAATATAATATCTGTTGTAATGACCATTAATGACCATTAATGGTCCTGCTGCTATCTCAGAAATTAAAATGTTTATTTCTAAACACAATATGCATTAACTGTTTTGTAAAGCATGAAATATATGTTAACAAATAATGAATAATGAATCAAAATTCTCTAACAACAACACTATTAATTATTCCTAACTTACCACAATAATAGATCAAGTGTACTTTTACTCAAATATCAGCATTTCTGTCTACTACTTTACTATTTTATGTAAAGACTTAACATCAAGTAGGACTAATTTGTTTAAAACATTTTAGATAGATTTACAGTATAAATATTCAATAAGTAAAAAAATTCATGTTTTATATTAGCATATCACAAATAAATAGTTATATTTACTCAACAACCAAATACTTGTTAACAATAAAGAATGATAATTATTATTTTCACAAGTGTTTGTTCAATTTTTATGATTTGAGTTTACTGTTTTTTTTAAAGATTTTTGAGTAGCTACTAATCAGTTACTTTAACAAAAAATTTGCAGAAAGTTATTTTTTTTAAGCGAAAAGTTAACTATTTCTCTATATATCTAAAAGCTGACAGCGGGTGTGAGATTAATTTATTACACATCACATATCACAAGACAGTTTATGAGAGTTGATATCATTATTGTGTGGTTAAAGCAATGACATACTGTACAGACATGGCCAATATTCTTGTTCTTCAGATCTTGAGGTATGTTTCATGTCATTATGCTGCTGGAGGACCTGCAACTTAGACAGCTTTCTGAAACTTGGGCTGTACATGTTTCTCTCCAAAATGCCTTGATAGTCTACAGCTTTCATCGAGGCATGCAAAGATTCAAGTCACCCAATGCCAGAGGTAGCAAACCAACCTCAAAACATGACTGAGCCTCCTCTGTGTTTCGTTGAAGGGATGGTGTTCTTGAGATTGGTGCATGAATATACTGTAGCAGTATTTGATTGTTTCACTACAGAATAAGTGCATCATTAAAGAAAATTGTTTATGTGGTTGGACCAAATAAAAACACCACACGGAATGGACTATTATTTTGAAGTAACTACATAAGAATTACTGCAGCTGCAGAGCTTAGGTTGATTGCAAATTAGAAGTACATACTCTGTGTGTCAGCTGAAAAACAGGGCCGGTGCACTTTGAGTTCCAAACAGGCCAACTAGTGTGTCCCCGAATTTCTGGTCACAAAACAAAATAAGGTGAACAGTCTAAAAAATGATGAAAGCATATTCCAAACATGAACAAATTGCGTTGGCAAAAAGGAACAGTGGTTCAGTCTACACTTAACAGGAGAGTTTATCAATGCCTCATACATTACCACATAATTGAATCTTCGTCTCTCAGTGTAAACAAAAAACCTGTACATTGTGAACTTCACAAAGCTGAAATTTATGGCAAAGCTACCATTCGGAAAGGGCCACCATTCCTAGGCCAATGCATGAAGACACAAAACTTGGTGTTAAGAGCATAATCATCTTTAAAAGTTTGGTGTGGGTTTAGGTTTGTAAAAAGCCAAAGGATGCCTTCAGGCCACAATGACTGTAGCCAACTGTTAAACATAGTGTGGTATCCGTTATGGCTATCGATTTCATGGGAGTCAGTAGGACTTATGTACTGTATAATGAGGCATATGTGACCATTTTAAAGGACCAGGTGCACTGCACAATATGGTGCAAAAACTGTTCCCTCATGATGCTCTAATATTTTAGGATGATAATGCCCCCATACACACTGCTAAACATATCCAGAAGTGGTTTCATGAATGTCAGGATGGCAATATTGAAACTTCATCAGATGTTCTGAAATGCAGAGAAGGTAGATTTCACCTTATTTTACCCCTAATAGAACTGTAGACTTTTCTTCTTGAAGAAACAAGCAATATTCCACTATGAACAGTTAAGGAAATGTATCACCATAGTAAGAGACATTAGAGGATGGCAATACTTTTTTGACCTTGATATTAATAAATGATTAGTTGTATCCATCTTGTCAACCCCCTATATTATCTTAGTATCAGACATTGTGTGATAGCAATTATTACATATAAAATAAATAATAGTCCAGAAATCGTCTTAGTTATGTTATTTAAAAAATATGTATCCAATCCAGCTTGCAGGTGACTTTAGTGGAAAGAAATACACTTTAAATCAGGTGCTCAGTGTCTTATTTTTAATTGAATTCAAAACTCATCAGCATTCAGCAGAAAGTCTCTTCTCACTCATAACAGAATTTACAAATAAATCAAACAAATTCCTCAAAAACTGTTTAAAACACTAAAGCATAATGTTTTGACTGCACTGGGCATATATGAAATCCAACATGGTTACATTCCCTCTCATATATCCCCCTCAATACAGACTTACATATATACTGCTGGTCGAGGGAGGACAGAAAGCATGTAGTTAATTATGGCTAATGAAAGCTCATTTGAGCAGAGGAGGGGTGTACATTAGGGGAGGGAGTCAAGCGGCTTGAACCGGAGGGTTCCATGCACAATTTGTTTGAACCTGGGTCTTCCTCACACCCTGAATGCTAATTTACCTTGGGGCTGCACCGCCTGTTTTTAAATGTCCTTAATTGACTTAAGAGCTCATCAGCATGCTTCGTCTTCATTAGGTTAATGAAAAGGCCCCATGTTTATCTTTTTATAACAGATTGTGGCAATGGCATAATCTAATCGGTTTCTTCGACTTTCTGAAGAATTTTGTTTCCTTAAAGTGTGCCATTGCAACCATTTAAATTACATGTTCTTTTGTATATTTGTTTGTAAGAGATGGGATGGAGTCAAAATAAGCCCATTTAGCCCCTGGTGTGAAAATATGTTACACTTCTCTAATCGACAGTGTGAACTAACAATAACATAATGCTAGCTGTGAATTGTGGGTTGTTGGAAGATGTGCCAGGGGCCCTAAATACTAGGGATAGTGGGGATTCATCTCTTTTAACTTAATGGGAAGACATAAATCAGCTAAGATCATGAAATGTCCATGACCCTTACACAGAAATGATTGAAATCTAATAAACAAAGCTAAAGAACTGCATTCTATGTACATTTTAAATAAGACACCTTAGGTCTGATATATAGTATATCAGTGTTAACTTTGGCTACTATTTTATATTTAATCAGTATTGATTAGTCAACAAATAGGCAATACATCATACTGAAATTGTTTCTCAGACTCGGGAACCCAACTTTTATATTTTCACTCCTTTAACCCTAAATAGTTCAAATAGGCTAATACAAGTATAGAAAATCTGCTTAAACTGACAAGTTAAGGAGATACAGTGTAACTAGTTGAACATCTGTGTTGAAACATTGAAAACTTAATCAGTGTGCAGTGTCATGGTGTAGTGGTGCTGTAACACCCTTTAGCTCAAGTCATATTGTTCCCCAACAGAGACCAGAGTTTAATCCTAGCTCCCTCTCCCCTAGCAAAAAAGTACATTTAAAGTATACTTCCGTATTATACTTCTATTACACCTGAGTTGAAACATAATTCAATTTAAGTATGTAATCACATTATTTAAGTATATTTTAAGTATACGTTCGATGATAACAAAATAAGCATTGCTCTTAATATACATGTATAATTTCAGTATAAAAAATGAATTCATGCTGACTTGTTCTAGGTGACTAAATATGGTACCTGATACCGTACATTGCATTGATCATTGATTAAAGATCAGGCAGCTGAAAGAGCACATTCCTCCATTGTACTTTACATCAGTGTTCATATAAATAATTTAAAAGCAATGCAAGTTCAAATGTCAGGAACATCATAAAAGTCACAGATTCACTTTCGTAAAATTTGCTGCCTATTTAGGTTGGCAGTGCACTCAGTCATTGTGAAGTGTGCTGGTCTTAGCATGATGTTCTGAAATCGTCCTGGTGTTCGAATGCAGATGCTGATTCCTTGGGTCAAATTTCTGTTCTCATTTTGATAACTCATGTCTTGCCAGGAATGGCTCGAGAGGGACGAGTTGTGACTGGTGGGGGACATTGATATCAAAGATTCACCTGTGGTGGTCTAGGATGAAGACTTGTCCAGCCCAGTCGGAGTCTCCGTCTGGCAAGGACAGGACTGGCCTGTGTCTTGGACCCTAGATGTTTCTGCATTCTTGACACTTAGTGGCTCCCGTTGAACTCTCCCATCAGGAGTTATTAGAATTCATGCCGGAGATGACCGAACCGGATTGGTTAAGTCAAGCGAGACTGCCACATATTGTTCTGGAGAGCAGACCCGATATTTCCTGCCCTGGTTTGTCGAAGAACGCTAAGGCAAGCACAGAGGGGTCAAGCTAGTCCCAAGTGATCTACAGATTTTCTTAATTCTCGCTGTATTCAGGAGTCCTGAGGAGGCGTGAGCAGGAGGATTTTATAAGTAACAAGGGCATCTGGTTCTACTTTTGATCCTGATGTCATGTGTGTCATGAGCGCAATGGTGTTGCTAACCCATGGATTGGGGATGTCTTATCACAGTTTACTGTGGGTAGTGCAGCCCGGCTGTTACTGCTGGTGTTTTATTAATTTCCCCAGTGGCTGCTATTTGCGATGTATGGAATTAGATTGTGGCAGTTAATGTGCATTTCCCTTTCTCATTTGGTGCATCGTTTCTGTGTTGTGTCATTAACAAGGTGCAATATTAGTCTGGCTAAAATACTCATCGGCTTCGACTGCATTATGAGATTTTTCCATCCTTCTAAAGGACAGTAATCACATGATTTTGAAATATTTCACTCTGGCTGAATTCAATGTGCCATTTGGTGTTAATTGTGACTTCCTGTGTTAGGTTTTTCTCTGTGCACAGGGTGGAGCCTAATATGTGTCAACGATCTCCTATGTTTTTATTTGCCATATTTGCCTTCAGGTGATGGTCACAATTGTTTCAAGATTATTGACAATGTGTCCCTGTCTTAATTTCTCCACAATTACAATTTCTGTAAGAAGGGTGATCCCAAGACTGTGTCCCCTTACAGCTATCACCCTGTGAATGTGAAAAAAATATTAACCTGCATGCATCCTAATTCACGTTCGATCCATTAATTTATCAATAGTCTAGTCCTGATTTTTTTTTGCTGGACTGAGTTGGTTGCCTAAATATACCTTTTCTAAGAATTTTCTCTCAGCTCTCTGTGGACCTCGGGTGGTAGAAAGAAGACAGAGGAGGGTCCTTTACAAAGCCAATTTAGCAAATCTGAATGTTCTCCCTTCACGCTTAGCCCCATTGGCGTAGCAACTACAAAATACTCAGGGAAGCCCGGGAAACTTTGATATTTGACTTTTCATCTCCACACAATATCAATTCATTTTTAGATAGGTATCATGCCAAGTCATTCATTCTGGTGTAATGTCAAGTGATCTTGCCTTCAGGATGCTTAAAATAAATACTTGGTCGAGGAGTTCTGCCTTAGGGAGCTGATCGCTGTTGGAAGTACAGTAGTTAAGTCAGTCAGTGCTGATGTACATATTAACTGTGGAACTTCAAGCATACTCAAACGTGGCATCTGGCTGTAGTTTTTCTGTTTTTAGTCATTGCGAATACGGATTGTTATTTGTTTCAAGTTGTTAATATTAGCACTGTATATACACATCTTATTATGTTTGTGAGTACGACTAAGGTACACAACCATACGCTAAGGAAATATGAAGGAGACGCTTGTCACCCTGTCAACGCTCAAGGAGATGCTTGCCCCTCTACTTGACCATCGAAGGATAACGAAATACAGCCCTTACTTGAGCCATGAACCCCTCTATGATGAACCTACCTCCTCTTCTCTCTCCCAAATGTCCATTGACCAATCCCTCCTGGTCAACAGGGAAAGGATTGTGGCACCATGGGATCTGGTGATGGCGGGGGGGGCAAATTACATGGAGAACTGAAGCAGGAATTCGCAGCACTTGGACAAGGTCTCGTCAAACTTATCAAAAAGGGACAACCAGGCAATAACCATGTCGATAAAAACATGAAAACATAATTGTTGGTGTTTCCTTAGTTTAAACAGACTGCGTTTGTCTATTGTTGTGACTTAAATAAAGATCAGATACAATTTGATGACGAATTTATACTGAAATTTAAGCAATTACAAATTGTTCACATACTTTTACTTCCCACAGTACCTATCTATTTAGATTTTTTATAACTTTTCAAGTTACATCTACAGAGAATTCTGTAGTCAAGTGAACTGAGGGTAGACTTTTTTGGGGTCTAACATCACAAATTTCAATCATACCTTAAAGGTAAAATTATCGAAAAGGAAATCAACAAAAAAGCATTGATTTTATGATGGAAGTCAACTGTTTTGGTGCGGCAGGGCTGCTGATGACCAAAGTATTTCATAGATTAGTAGCATGACTACATTTCATGATTACATTGTATTGAAAATATTGTGCGTCCATATCAATTAATTGATTCTTCCTCCAAAACGTGAAGAAAAAAGGTGAAGCCATATTTGAGGATTAAATTCACATGTATTTGGGAATGTCTGGCATCAGTTTGTAGAGAGACCAGGGTAAGACCACAGGTCCTACTACTCTAGGTAAAACACTGGACAATGTGTAATTTAACTGTGGCAAGATGCTCTACAACCTAAGATGTACATGCATGGACATGATTGCATATAAAAAATGAAATTTTTATGGCAATGTTAATGACCTTAGTTGGTCAATAAAATCTTTCATCAACAAAATGTATTTTCAAAGATCCTTGTTGAACTCATCATTGTCAGGGATAAAAGGTTGTTCCATTTCAATTTTCATTAACAAAAGCAGCGCTGCAATATACAGTATACAATAAGACTGCTATTGAAAAATTACATATAATCATATAGATCTGACAACATACGATTCTCTAATGCAACTCTATTTTCCTGTCTATGTTCATGCTGATTCAAATTTCAGGTTTCTGTTTATATTAGCAGCTGAATTAACAGGAGAAACACAAACCAATACTGACATAAGCAACTTCATTAACAAGTTGAGAGGAAAACGATACAGGCCTAGAATTCCTTCGACTCCTGTCACATTCTCATAAATTCAGTGGAACAATCTGAATTAACATTTTCAACAGATCTTACATTCTAAGACTGGTTGGATGTACAATTGTCAATCATTAGTAAAGCATTGGCAGCTAGCTGATTTGACATATTATGTGATTTCACAGACTGACACATTTATACTTGTATTTTGCAGGCCATTCAGACATGAAAGTCTCACAACAAACGGATTCAGCATGTGTGGATAGATGCATGAGCTGGGAAGAGCACAGTGTGTCCATTTGTCTGAGCTGCTCTATTCCTTGTCATGGACAAGGAATCTGTACACTTATTGTGCTGATATTCCTTCTGAGGACTTTAACATTTGAGGCAGGCTATTGTGGTGTGTCCCATTAAAAGTGACATGATATGGTGGTTAAATAAATCAGACATCCTTGCCCCCTTGTTTACTTTGCAAGCTGGGCTGGCTAACCTATGTTAGACAGCAACAGCTCATCAGTGAGATCTTCCGAAGCCTCCAATGAGCTGTTCAATGGTCAGTTTACACCATAAAAAGCTATTTTTGCTGTTATCTTCATCGCTAACTGTTTTCCTCCGATCTTCCTGACTTTTCATCTATGGACTGCTTTTTGTAGAACCCAAAGGCAGATGTTGGAGATAAATTATTTTGTGGCCTCTTGCTCCTTGTCCAGCTCGTCCGGTCTGTCTGAGTTGGCCTGAGAAGTTACATTGTGTTGAAATCACGAAATAATGTTAAATAATAATATGGTCTCAAGCAGGATCAAGGCTGATTTTTCAGCTCCAATTGTCTTACAGAGGCTCCGTGTCCAGTCACACTAGCTCATACTTATAATATTTCCTGACGGCAGAAAGAGACGGGGTGGCAGGGGGTGATGACCAAATCAATAGGGGCTATATGAAAAGCCACTAACCAAACCATCTAAAAGCACAACCAGCACCAGTTACTAGAGCTCATGTTACACTGTTGACATGTAAATCAAACATATTTATAAACTCTTATTAGATCATTTTTATATGTATGGAACAACATTTCACTGTCATCTATTGGTAGGTTTCATTTATTTATTTATTCAAACATGTCATTTGCAGCACAAAAAAATTACAGAAAGCTTTGGACGCTGTAGTCCTCCTCCGAGAGACCTTAGTGTCAACTAATTTCACACGGTTGAAAAACCTACTCAGACATAGTGCACTCGCAATCAACCAAAGATAACATTGTCACTAATTAAGGTGTGCTCCTTTGCTGCATGCGCAGATGTGAAAATTGCATTTTTACCTGTTGGATAAACATATCCTTATTCAAAACATTGATTTCACAGAGGCCCATTCGTAACTGAACTTGAGTGGGTTCAGAAGAGAGGCGAAGGAAGGAGGCGGTGACAATTAAGGAATTAGCTTGAGGGATTCATGAGATTTGTCATGGAAAGCTTTTACCTCATGACGACGGGACTGCAGTTCTGTTCCTCTTCACTTACAGTAATAACATGTGACCTCAAGTCACAGGATATCAGAGGTTTTAGGAAATTGTATTAAATGCCATTGTTAATGTTTCACTTTTTACTCGGTATTAATCCACCTTCTGTTTTGGCTTGTTTTATTTTTGGCCCCTGCAAATTAGCATTTATTTTTCCCTTCAATTTAATTAATGTGACCTTTCATCATATAACTTGTCAGTTATTTTTGAGTGGCGGGACAAATTTGATGTCAATTCTTTTAAATGTTCATGTTTTTACTGAAAACAAAACAATTATGGTACCAATAACACATTTTTAAACATTATTTTTTTGTCTGTAATATGCATTTGTGGCTACTTAGATTTTTCAGAAATATCGATGTTGCTATTCTACTATTTTCTTTATTTGGTATTATTTAAGTTGATGTTTTCCACCCCATGAAACAATATGCTAGTTCCTAACATTTACTAGTCCTAAAACACAGTTTTTGTATTTTGTGTAGTTCTCAACAAAGTGATACAGTGCTTCTGTTATTTCTTGGATGGCCCACATTCCTCATTTGTATCAATTCCCACAACAAAATAACCAACTGTGTGGAACTGTCTAAAGCAAGTGAACTCACCAATGTGAAAACCTTTACTAATAATGTTTCTGTTCATTAAATCCTGAAAGAAAATATTTTTCAGCTTGTTGGCTCTGACGTCAAGGTAAAATTATGACCTACACTGATATATCTAATGTGTGGCACAGTCCAGCCTTGAGATCAATAAAAGCCATTTAAAGTACACCTATCTTCCATTCCATAAACAGTAGCTTAGCCATAGCCTACAGTCTTAGTAGAAAACCTTTCTTACAATACATTTACTGTACATTTCTAGACAGATATTCACAGATGATGAACAAAGACATGCTGATATGATTTGTATGTCTTGTTATTAATATACGTACAACAATGGGAATGTAATTGATGTTCACATGCCCATGGGTAATAAGCTCTAAAATGTAAAATTTTGTCTTTGTAAAGTGATACATTTGGCTCACAAGTGTATCTAATTCATCAGGTGTTTCAGTTTTGCAAGTAGCTTTTTTGGCTTTTTTGTCAGCGGGCATAATCGAACATGAAGACAAGGGAGGTGTCTATACAAAAAAATGAAATATTGATGCAATATTTTTGGCAGTTTGGGAAAAAACTAATGTTACAATGAATTGTGACCTTTCTATGGTACGGGATCATGTTATATTAGCATTTATTATAGATTCAAAATAATAAAAAGCCAACATGAGGCTGGCAAAGGTTTGGGTGAAATTCTTAAGAGATGATTACTAAAGCAAAGAAGCATTTATTGATTCATTATTTATTGATACATGGCAGTTGCTTCAATGCATTAAGGGTTGTGGTCCTGGTCAAAACAATCTCCTGAACTCCAAACTGAATGTCAGAATGGAAAAGAAAGGTGATTTAAA